>MU225785.1:194836-206584 GCA_018584345.1 Thuja plicata
TAGGAGCAGTCTTTACAAATTAAGTACAATGACCTGGTTAAAGGTCTGACCCTGTTAGGAGTCTTTTACAAAACCCTGTTAAAGGTATATGGCTCACTGCCCAATAAGATGAAGGCTACAACCCTCTCAATGTTGATATGCACTATATCAAAAATGAACTGCTATGATGATACTGTTGTCTGATTAGTTCCGTGTATGCGCGAATGCTCTTACTCTCTTAAAGAGCTATATCATCTATTGACTTCATAATACTATCCCTCTGTAACTTCCTCTTGCATAATAATCGACACTTGTAACATAACTTTACATTACATACTTATATCTTCAAATCCGAATAGGTGCGACCCAAAACAAATCACTAGTCAGCCCTAAAACAAAATATACAACACTTCCAAACAAGTCGGCCTAAGCGTGTTTACTACAACATTAATTACATTAATACAAACTTATAACTAAAGGCACTTAGCCATTACATTACAAAATCATTCACGCTGATCAAAACTGTAGTCAGCTTCCATGCTCTGTTTCCTGGACTGCAGGTCTACTAATTTGCTTGTAACTTTTCTATACTGATGTTTCGTACTTTGCGCATCTGGATCTAGCATGTATATACACCATAGAGTATATACCTAAGCACGCATGGTTTGGTGTGATCTCTAACATGTGCGCTGATGTACTGATCTTTGTATGTGTCTGTCTGCCCTGTTTTCATACTTAGTCATTTTGTCTTTCATAACAGAACTTAAGTATGACTTTGTTGCCATGATTGACAACACAAAATAAGTCATGCTTCCTCAGGAAGTCAACTTGCCAACACTATCTGAAATACTAGAAATGTTGGAAATGCTGGAAATGAAATCTATTCTATTCTAACCTATTCCACCTCCCAAGTGGGTCCCCTTGGTTGGCTTCTGCTAATCTATTAACACAAAATGTAAACCAAAAACTACTTCATTATATTTCAAAAACTCATTACATAGAAATAATACATGGAACTTGAAATAGATTGTTGTATAACAATTTTCTTCCAAAAACTTTTGTCTCTATCCTTTCTAGATAACTTCAAACTATCAGTCCAATCCCTATATATAGAGGATCGAACACTTATTACAAAAAAAATAGAAAAGAAACTATCTTGCTGAAAACATGCCGGAGAAGAAGATGGAAGTGCAACAGCCCACGGTGTGGATAATAAAGCTCGGGCGACAAGTTCAACATAATAAAGTGCAAAGGGAATATATGCACACTACATCCCCACGTCTTGGAATAATGACTCCATTGTAGCAGTCATGTTTCCTGGTGTTGTAATGATAACTCCACCATAGTTGGTCCTCAACAGTCTTCCTTGAATGCTGTCGACCACTCTCCAGCCGCTTTCTCTCCTGTCAAGTTAGTTAAGATGCAGAAATATTCATGCAACAAGCTTAATCAAATTAAATATCCAGATATTAGAACATATATTCTGTTGGTTTTATGAAATACTGCACGATATGTATAATATTAGCAAAATATGTCACAAACATCTACCCATGGTTTATTAGTTCTATCTGGACTTTATCACAAGTTTTGACTGGCTTGGCTCTCAAATGTTTTGACAAAAACTACAACAGAGTATTAAAATTATACAAAACAAAGGCAATAATTTGGCCTTATCATCTGCCCCTTGGTTAATCAAATGCTTGTCCTCAAGGATTGCACCTTCTGGAAATTGACCTAAAGTCACCAAATTCAGTTCTTCCTTGCCTCTGGATTTTGAAGGAGTAGTAGAATCCTCTTGTTCTTTCCCAAACTTCCCTTCTATGATCTTCCTATAGCCTGTCAAGTTTGGTAGTGTTGATATCATACAAGGGCCAAAGGAGCATGAGCGGTTGCATTGTGAGCGGACACCAAAGCTCCTGCCTGATTTGCCTACCCAGCGCTATGTATTTTGGTGCCCGGTGTATAGTTTCTTCAAGGTTAATGGGGTTGTGTAGTTCTGATCTTTTGAATACCTCTGATAATCTACCCCATCTACTTCTGGCACCGGTTAAGGCTCTTTGGAAGACAAAATAGGACATGTCATCATATTCTGCATACACATATGCTCTGAGTTTAAATTTTTTATCTTTGATTTCCTTTTTAACATTTCCATATGTCAGTCTGAACCAATCCCTCAGGAATACTTCTGGTTGACTGCTTTCTGCTCTTAAGGGTAGGGGTTTTGTTTTTTCAAGTTCTCTATAATTCTCCAATTGTCTATCATAGTTAGCCTCATTGTGTATCCATGACATCAGGGCCCTTAGGTGTATATCCCCTATGTAAGGTAGGGGGTTCCATTCAGTCTCTATTGGGATGATGAAATTATGCACATACAACTCACAGAATAGGTTTTATTGCCAAGATAGAAGTGTCTGGTATAAACCATAGAATTCCTGGGCTGATTTAAACTCTGCGTTTACATCTTTGAGGGTCATCATCAACTAAAATAGAAGGAATTGTTCTTTGAGACAAATAGTATAGACCCTAGGTGGAGGTCTACAAGCAATTACCTGGTCAGTCAGCTTAAGGGCATGTTCCATTCTCTATTTCTGTCTTGCCAACTGATCTTTCAATTATGCAATTTCCTTTCCCTGTTCTGATATTACTTTCTACAATTTATTTTTCTCTTCTCCATATAGAGTGGTTGTCAGCACATGCTTATTATATAACTGAAAGAGAATCATTTGCAGAGTAATCGAACCATTTTTTTCATCTTGGTTATTCTTCTTTCTTTGTTCTCTCCATAACTGCTCTAAGAATTTTATTAACCAAGTTTGCTTATAGGAAACTAAGGCATTTCTTGTGCAAGACAGCTGGTGAGTTATAGGAATTTCTTCCTCACAAGTTGGAACATCCTGATGACTAACTCCTGGGTCATTTTGACATACATTTGGCTCATCTTCACACCCCTCTTCCAGATTTTGAGGAATGTCAGGAATCTCAGACTGGCTGGGAGAATCATCTAGAAAAATATGGATAGGATCAGTTTCCTCCTCAAATTATTTGGGGGAAGAGGGCTAGCTTTCAGTGGGTGCTTTAGGAGTCTGCCCTCTCATCCCATAAATTCTTCTTATAGGAATTTCCTCAACTTCTATGGCCTTCTTCTTACTAGCCCTTTTTTTTTTCTCTACTGCAGGAGTAGTGGCTGCAGGAAATGACTTTATTTTCTTCTTTCTTGAGACTTGAGGGTTTCGTGGTCCAGTTGCAAGAATCGAATTTTCTCTTACTAACTTCTGCTTTCCTTTGGTTTGGGCGGAAGTAGGTATATTGCTCATGTGAGCGGTTAAAGGCACATTTTCTTGTATATTTTTGGTTTTTGCCCCTTGGTTATTTTGCTCGGCAACTGGGTTAGGGGAAACTACATTATGTTGGCTAATTTGCACATTAGGGGAAATTTGAGGCTGAAGGGTTTTATGATGGATAAAATCTTCCTATGTCATAGGGGAGGCATCCCTAAGAGATCTTTCTACGAGTAATTTAATCAGGGCATGGTGAGTAACAGAGTTGTCTTTCTCTTTCTGGGTTTCTTCGGCACTAATGCATAGCATATTAAATAGAAAATTGGGTGCATTCATTGGGATATTATGTCGTACATAACTAAGCAGCTTAAAATGATGCGCATGTAAATTAGAGAATCGCCCTTCACAAGTGAAATACCTTATAATGTGCATACCCAACTCCTGGTATGGTGGAGGAATGGACATCCTTTTGCATCCCTGTTTAGTGATTTGCAATGGAGGGTCTCCTGGTAGGGTGAATTGAGCCCTGGTTGACCTGGCATCATGGTCATTGGGGTAATGTTCCCTTGCTGCTGGCAAACTGGTCACTTCCACTATTTGCTCCTCTATTGCAACGACTCTCAACCCCCATACCGTCGCTTGGCCCTCATCAAATGTGTTTGCAAATTTTGTTGCTGCTTCATCATTGAACTCCGTCAATTTTAAGAAATATCCCAGCCATCCGCAGACATTAAATCTTCTTACGACCTTAATGTTGGCTAGTAAAATATCATGAACCACTGGTTCATGCCGTTGCAATTAGCCCCCCATTTTTACCAAATTCAACCTCTGCTCTATTCTTGATAATTACCTTCTTTTCATTTGAATTTCAGACTACTTCTTGTAAACCCACATACCCTTTTTCACATTCTTTTAGTATTCTTGATATGAACAATAATAATGTACTTTAACAGAATGAATCATAGATATTCATGTGAGCAAGAGTTATGTCATGGTTTTAATACTGGGTCACATCTAGTCTGACAGTTAGGGGTTTATTCGAAATAAAGGTACAACATTTGACACTTGTGTGATGCGGCAGCTAGATTTTAATTAAGACAAGGCTGAAGTACATATATGAGGATCTTAATGAGTAAATGTAAATGACATTTTTAGAAATTGGCACACTTCCATGCCCCCTATGAAATTTTGACAAGTGTCCTTAGTTGTTAGACTTGGCAGAAGGTACAGAACTGGATTAAGGCGGCAACGATACATTTATTGCAGTATTCGATATAACCAACTAAATACATGCGCTAAAAATGGAAATAAATTTGAAAAGCTCGTACCTGTTAATTGATCATCGCACGTGCCAGGAAATATTGGCGAGAGTGGAATGACGGTGGCGGCAGTTGGCATGCATCAGCACATGATCTTTTATTGAAAGCATAGAAATATGATGACGTGGAAGGTGGGTGGATGAAAGATTAAGAAATGAAGTGGGTTGAAAAAGAAGAATGTAGGAAGTGAATGGAGAATTTGAACTTTATATAAACATAAATTTTTTATTATGGTCATGCTTCGAAGGAATTCTTATTGAAGTGTTGTAGGAAGAAGGTTGACACCCTCTACTACAGGAAGTGTTACCTGTCGATCCTTTAAAACTGGCTAGTTGAATTGTTGCAAGAAGCCTTCTTTCGTCTGTGGCTGGTGATACAACTTTAGTCTATGTCCATTGACTAGTAGTTTGAAGTGTACAGGGTCAATTGTGGCCAACTGGACTGCTCCATTTGCAAATACATGGCTTATTTCATAGGGACCCAGCCATCATGTCTGCAACTTTCCTGGTATCTCTTGGTATTTGGAATCATATAACAATGCCCAATCTCCAACTTTGAACTGCTTACTCTTAATATGGGTATCATGCCACTGTTTTCTTTGCTTTTGGATGATTTCGGTGCACTATAGGGCAGACTTATGCATTTCATCCAAAGAATTGAGATGCAGCAAGTGCTCTCTGTGCTGCAGGAAGATCAATATTTAACTCTAGTGTTGTTCTTAATGTTTTGTGTTCAAACTCAATCGGTAGCATTGTTGTTTTACCATATAACAGTTCAAATGGAGTGAACCCTGTGGTGGTCTTCCATGTTGTTTTATATGCCCAGACGACTTCTGATAGTCTGCTGCTCCAATCTCGACGGTGCAAATGAACTGTCTTTGTTAAGATTGCTTCTATTTCCCGATTTGTAACTTTTGCTTGTCCATTGGCTTGAGGGTGATAGGGGCTTGAATTTCGATGTCTGATATTATATTCCTTCATGAGCTCTGTTATCAGATTAGAAGTGAATTATGTATCTTAATCAGTAACAAGTTCTCTTGGCATGCCATACCTAGTAAAAATTTCTTCATATAGAAATTCAACAACTTTACGATCTCTGGCATGCTCCATTGCTCTGACTTCGACCCATTTGGTCAGGTAATCTGTGCACACTAGAATGTATGACTTCCCATTGGATGGGGGATCTATTGGACCAATAAAGTCCATGCCCCATTTATCAAATGATATTACCACAACCTGTGGATTTAAGGGCATTTCATCTGATTTTGTTGGTCTGCCCATTCTTTCACATCTGTCACACTTCCTTGTATAACTTGTTGCATCTTTGTGAAGTGTAGGCCAATAGTAGCCAGTTGTCAAAATTTTCTGTGTTGTTCTTTTTTCTGCAAAGTGCCCTCCACACGGTTCATTATGACATGCATGAAGAATGTCACATGTCTCATCTTCTCTCACACATCTCCTCATGACTTGGTTAGGTCCAGTGTAAAATAATGTGCTATCAATCCAAGAGAAATAAAAGCTTTTCTCTACAAGCAACTTCTTATCCTTATAAGAGAAATGTGTTGGCATTTTATTAGCTGCTAGATAATTAGCTATATCTGCATACCATGGATTCTGGACCAGAATATGAAACAAATGTTCATCTGGAAATGCATCATCTATCAAAGTGGTATCTTCCTCAGCATGATGAATTCTTGATAGATTATCAGCTACCACATTTTCTTTCCCTTGCTTGTCAATGATTGTTATATCAAATTCCTGCAAAAGAAGGAGCCATCTTGTTCATGAGATACTTAATTGCTGCATGGTCAGTATGAACAAAGATAGGATAACCAGTCACATAATGGCAGAATTTGTTCAAAGCATAAACTACCGCTAGCAATTATTTCTCAGTC
Organism: Thuja plicata; assembly: GCA_018584345.1. Classification (NCBI taxonomy): domain Eukaryota; kingdom Viridiplantae; phylum Streptophyta; class Pinopsida; order Cupressales; family Cupressaceae; genus Thuja; species Thuja plicata. Next base: position 201,307 of record MU225785.1, read on the forward strand.
ACTGTGTAGTTTAACTCTAGTCCATGTAGACTCTTACTGATATAATAGATTGCATTTTCAAGGTTTTTAGTCTTTTATCCTAAGACAACACCTACAACATAGTCTAAAGCATCTGTATGAATGTGAAACGACAAAGTCCAGTCTGGACACCTAAGTACTGGTGTAGTTGTCAAAAGTGACTTGAGTTGCAAGAAGGACTCATCACATTCTTTTGTCCAAGCAAATTTAGCTTCTTTGGTAAGTAAGTTGTATAGAGGACTAGCTATTTGACTAAAGTTCTGGATAAACCTCCTATAATAACCAGCGTGACCTAGGAAAGATCTGACTTCTTTTTTCTTAGTAGGAATAGGGAGTGTGAGAATTACCTCTATCTTCGCAGGGTCTACCCGAATTCCAGCTTCGGAGATAAAATGTCCCAACACCACTCCTTCCTTCATCATCAGAAAGCACTTTTCACTGTCGAGAGACAGGTTTGTTCCTTGCATCTGATTAGCACTTTCTCCAAGTTCTTCAGAGCTTCCTCAAATGTGACACCGAATGTAGTGAAGTCATCCATGTAGATTTCTATGCAATCATGGGATATATCAGCGAAGATGTTGATCACAGCTCTCTAAAAGGTAGCAGGTGCATTGCATAATCCAAATGGTAACACTGAATAGGCATATGTGCCCCAAGGGCATGTGAACATTGTCTTTTCTTGATCTTCGGGGGCAATGCTTATCTGATTGTAACCACTGTATCCATCCAGAAAGGAAAAATATTTTTTTCCAACCAAATTATGCAAGACATGGTCAATAAAAGGTAAAGGAAAGTGGTCCTTCTTTGTAGCATTATTTAATTCTCTGTAATCCACACATATCCACCACTTACCTCCTTTCTTAGGTATAATTACCAATGGTGATACCCACTTGCTGTTAGATATTGGATAGATGAATCCAGCATCCAACAACTTCTGCAACTCAGTTTTAACTATTTCTCTTAGTGCTGGATTTATTCTCCTCTGTGGTTGACAAAGTGGCAAGCTTCCATCACTGTTATAGATTCTGTGGGTGTCGAGTTTTGGATTGAGTCCCTCCATATCTCCATAATCCCATGCAAAGGCTTTTTCATGCTGACTGAGGAGCTTCGTTAATAATGCCAACTGCGAATGGGACAACTTATTTACATGCAGGTTACGACCAGAGGACAGTTCCACTGTTGTTGTTAGCTTTGCCATTAACACTTCGGGCATTGGACTTCTAACTATTTCACTTGCCAGTAATTGATCAATCATTTCAGGGTTTGCTGGAGACATACAATCCTCATAAGTACATAGCTGTAAAATAGAGCTTTCCAAAACATCTTTAGCCACAATACATTCATTGGTAAGAATGCTCTGTATCACATAATCTTCCTCTTGCATCTTTAGAAAAGATTGCCTATGCAACATCACGAGCTAGGCTACTGAATTCAGCTCCTCCTCCTCTTCTTCTAAGTCTGGTCAAATAGGTTCTCCCAAGTCTGGCTGGGGTTGGGAAGGAGGATATAGGGCTAGCTTCCTTATGGCTTGACCATTTGAAATTGTCATACTGTCTGATCTGCAATTAATTTTGGCATCAGTGGTGGCTAACCAAGGTCTTCCCAAGATTACAGGATAGCCAACAAAGTTTACTTTAGGTGATAGGATAAGAAAATTAGTAGGATACTCCCATGAATCTAAGGTTACTATCACATCTTCTATGAGGCCCTCTGGAGTAACAGTTGAACTATCAGTAATTTGTAACACTGTGGCTATTGTTCTTAAGCCTTCTATGCTTAGCATATGCATTGTATCTTTAGTCATCACATTTATTGCTGCTCCCAAATCAACTAGAGCATTTTTCACAGTCTGTCCATTTATTATCAGGTCGACTACTGGACTGCCAGGATCTGAATACTTTGGTATTACCACCTTTCCTAACATGATATCTGCTAATTGCCCTACAACATGTACTGTTTAAGGGTCTTTATTCTTCCGTCCTTGATTTTTAAGGCATGCTTCCTTAATAGCCTTTCCAAAAAGAGGTATGTCTTTGATAGCTTGGAACAGAGGGATTTGAATATTCATATTTTTCAACTGCTCAATAATATCAAATGTTTCTTCCTCTTGGGGTATAGGTTTTTCTTTGTTTAGCCTATGTGAAAAGGGTGGATTTGAAGTGTGGATAGTAGTTCTGTTGGGTATATTAGTCGGCTGGCTGGTATTTGGTAGTGTGGCTTTTAGAAGTAGTGTTGCAGGACTGTCTGCAACTTTCGTGATAATAGGATATTCAGGTGTGGGTAGTATGGTATCGGACCTCAAATGGATATCAACTATTTCTACTGAATAAGTAGGGCACTGCTGGGTGTCAGTAGTGTACGTTTGCTGCTGTTGTTGTTTGTTGTTTGGATTTGGCTGTGGTTGAGCAGGCAATTGGGTTGGCTTTGGATTAACATTAGTTGCTGCAGGAGGTGGCATTATTGCAGGTGGTAGTTGTGGGCAGCCAGAATTTTGGTTAGGCCACTATGGAGGCCCCCTCCATTGATTAGTTTATTGCCAATTTCCTTGCGGTGGTTGCCATTGATTCTGCTGATTAGGCCGCTAGTTATTTTGCGGGTTTTGCCATTGGTTGTTTTGCTGATTTGGCCACTGATTATTCTGCTGGTTTTGCCATTGGTTATTTTGCTAGTTTTGCCATTGGTTATTTTGTTGGTTAGGCCATTGGGGTTGTGAGTACTGAGGAGTGTTCTGATAATTTTGGTTTTTCCACTGATTACTGTTAAAATTTGAAAATTGTAGAGGATCTTGTGGCATACCTTGTTGTGAAGCCCATGGTCGACGTTGAGAAACGAAGAACACTTGATCATTGTCTCCTTCTATCTTCATGTAGTCTGTTGGCAAATGTTGATTTTCCAGGTTTGCTACCAGCTTACATCCGCAGTCTTTCTTCTGTTTGTAGTAGTGTGGACAGTACTCATCCAATTGTGATTCAACTTCTGCATGCTTTTTCTTGGCAGTCATTGTGTCAAGATGTGTAGCTACATCATTTATAATATCTTGCTTGAAATTCACAAGCAAATTAGATATCTCCAGCTTTGAAATGCCTGAACTAATCCCTTTTGTGACTGTGGGTCAATATCCTCTGCCTTTCTTCACAGTTGACCTTGAGTAGTTTTGACAGATTTTCTTGAGGTCATCCCAAGAAGATTGGGATATGTCTCCACCAGCCATCAAGTCTAATGCTTCCAGACAGTTGTCGTTTACCCCTCTCAAGAAGACTATTTTTTGTGAATCCTCTACCAGTACATGCTGGGGATTCTTCTGCATTATGTACAAAAAATGTGAAAAATAGTCCTCCAATGTTTCATCTTCCTTTTGAGACATTCTAAAGATATCATCTCCTTTTGGGTCATTGCCTTTGCAATAATCTTTATATTTTTGCAGAAACAATGTCTGCATCTCATCCCAGGTACCTGCTGCATTGGCTCCTAAGCCCATGAACCATCGTAAGGCTGACTCTTTCAGTGTTGTAGGAAACAACTTGAGCTTATGGGCATTGGTATTATAGTCAAAGCTTCGACAAAGTATGTCAAACTCAAACAAGAAAGTGTCAGGATCCTCCATTATAAGACCATGAAACTTCGGAAGAGCAGCTGTGGGTATGTTCTTGAGATTAGCATTATTTATAAGGCTTGGGAGAGGAAATGGGAAAGTAGGATGTGCCATTAATGGAGGTATTTGATTATGGAGTTGCTGCTGGAAAGGAGCATTAGCTACTGGATTGTTAACAATAGGTGGATTTGGGCTGGAATTATCTAGAAAGCTGGCCAAGATTTCTGCAAAAGGTTGGAAGCCGCTTACATCAAATGGTTCTTCTCTGGAGGAAGATGCTGCAAGAAAGTCAGGGCTTGCATCTTCAAAAGGTAACTCAACTTCTTTAACTTCCTCGTTCAAATTAGCAGACTCTGCTGGGAGAAATCTTCCATATTCATCTTGTCGCCTTTCTCTTCGATGCATGCAATTGAATTCTTCACGTTTGTGAAGCAATATTTAGGGATACAAATCTAAAAACTAATCTAGGAATGAAAAAAAATGACTCCAAAATGTTCCTAGCTTGACACCATCCCCGACAGCGGCGCCAAAAATGAACCGCCTCATAATAGGTGTGGAATAATCATGCTCAAGGCCTTTCTTAGGAATGGTTTATTCAATTTAAGGACTACTTCTCCTGTTATGAGATGCATTTAACTTGTCAACCCAGGGACGTATACTTGAAATGGTCGGCACGATATGTGCACTAGGTTCCTTAAGGATTCATCCTGCTTATGCCGCAGGAAAATAAAAATGCATAAAAGAAACCTATACTAGTGCTGCAGGAAAATAATACATTTATCTCCTTACTGAAATGAATGCTAGAAATTGCAACTCTACTAAAACCTATGCTTTCAACCTAGAACATCCATTATAACTATTCTTGCAGATGCTGCAGGAACATTCATAAGGTACAATGCTGCAGGAAGAAATTGTAACTTCTATCTGAAATACTGGAAATGCTGGAAATGTAATCTATTATATTCTAACCTATTCCACCTCCCAAGTGGGCGCCCTTGGTTGGATTCTGCTAATCTATTAACACAGAATGTAAACCAAGAACTACTTCATTGTATTTCAAAAACTCATTACATAGAAACAATACATGGAACTTGAAATAGATTGTTGTATAACAATTTTCTTCCAGAAACTTCTGTCTCTATCCTTTCTAGCTATCTTCAAACTATGGGTCCAATCCCTATATATAGAGGATCGAACACTTATTACAAAAAAAAACAGAAAAGAAACTATCTTGCTGAAAACATGCCGGAGAAGAAGATGGAAGTGCAACAGCCCGCAGTGTGGGTAATAAAGCTCGGGCAACCAATTCAACATAATAAAGTGCAGAGAGAATATAGGCACACTACATCCCCGTGTCTTGGAATAATGGCTCCATTGTAGTAGCCGTGTTTCTTGGTGCTGTAATGATAACTCCGCCGTAGCTAGTCCTCAATAGTCTTCCTTGAATGTTGTCGACCACTCTCCAGCCGCTTTCTCTCCTGTCAAGTTAGTTAAGATGCAAAAATATTCATGCAACAAGCTTAATCAAATTAAATATCCATATATTAGAACATACATTCTGATGGTTTTATGAAATACTGCACTATATGTATAATATTAGCAAAATATGTCACAAACATCTACCCATGGTTTATCAGTTCTATCTGGACTTTATCACAAGTTTTGACT
>MU225785.1:226129-236915 GCA_018584345.1 Thuja plicata
TACTAAAAATAGCAAGTTTCCATAAATAGCAGCTCTGCACAAGGTAGCCCTTATTGAAAAGAAAACAGAAATATTTTTGGGTGATGCAAGATTGCCCTTACACCCAGGATGCTCCTGCATCACACCTATCTCGTGATACTAAAGGATATAATTTACTCGAGAACATTACATTCTCTTATATATCCCAACTATGGTATGTGCATTGACATTAAGTCACATAATGTCCACCATAACTAATCATGGCAAATCCAAGAATCATACTGATATCAAGTCACATGATATCAGTCTACTGAACATTATAAGATCGTCACCTTATAATGTTAAATACAAGTGTTGATTATCCGAAAAGTTGTCACTTTTCAGAAAAATACACAGGATGGATAGGTCCATTAAGTCATAGAGTCACTCATACGACAAAAGAAGTTTACACACTAAACATCTTTAATATATTAGTATAAATCAAAACTTTACATTTCAATCATACCAAGATTCTTCCTGAAGTGTTCAACTTTCACTTTGAGGAGAGGTTTGATAAGAATATCTGCTGTTTGATCTCCTGTACTGATATACTTCAACTGAATCATGTTCTTTTCTATCATGTCTCTCACATAGTGATAAGGAATCTCTATATGTTTAGATCTATCATGAAATACTGGATTCACTGAAAGCTTAATGCAACTTTGATTGTCACAGTGAATGATAGTTGGTTTCAGAGGTTTACCGAATAACCCCACAAGCAGTTTTCTGAGCCATACTGCTTCTCTAGCAGCAATAGAAGCTGCAATATATTCGGCCTCTGTAGAACTTTTGAGCTACTAAGGACTGTTTTCTGCTGATCCACAATATCATAGCCGATCCTAAACTGAAGCAACATCCAGAGGTGCTCTTCCTGTCAGTCATGCTTCCAGCCCAATCTGAATCTGCGAATCCATGAAGATCTAAGACAACCTTTTCATATCTTAGGCCATAATTTAGAGTACTTTGAATATATCTCATTATATGCTTCACAACCACAAGATGTATCTCCTTGGGCTCACACATAAACTGACTTAAGGCATTTACAACATAGCAGATATCGGGTCTGGTATTGACCAAATACATCAAAGATCCAATCATCTGCCTGTAGAGAGTGGTATTTGCCGACTGAGATCTGCTGCTGCTTCCTTTAATTTATGAAGATTTGTTTCCATGGGGGATGACATAGGTCTATAGTTCATTATACCAAATCTCTTAAATATATCAATGGTGTACTTCCCTTGGTTCAAAACAATGCTATTTGATTTTTGCCAGACTTCAAGTCCAAGGAAATAGTGTAATAAATCTAAGTCCTTCATATCAAATTTTGAGGCTAGATCTTTCTTACACTGATCAATAAGGTGATCTTCTCCTGTAATCAATAGATCGTCAACATATAATATCAATATTAACATATCACCTTTGCTTTGTTTGAAGTAGAGATTTGGGTTTGCATAATTCTTTGAGGAGCCTGATCTCATGAGGTAATTGCCAATTCTTTCATGCCAGGCTTTGGGAGCCTGTTTAAGTCCATATAGGGCTTTCTTTAATTTACACACGTGATTGTGCATTGTGAATCTCAAATCCTTCAAGTTGCTCTAAGTAGACCTCTTCTTCAATGGTTCCATTTAAGAAAGCAATTTTTACATCCATTTGATGGACTTTCCATCCTTTTGGCTGCTACAATGGCTAGAACTGCTCTGATTGAGGTATATCGAGCAACTGGAGCAAAGGTTTTTTCATAGTCAATTCCTTCTTTCTGTGAAAATCCTCTGGCTACAAATCTTGCTTTGTGTTTTTCTATACTGCCATCTGCAACATGTTTGATTCTAAATAGCCATTTGGAAGAAACAACTGATTTCTCTTTTGGCCTAGGTACTATCTCCCACACATCATTCTTCAAGATGGATTGATACTCCTTTGTCATGGCATCCTTCCATACTTGGTGCTGGAGAGCTTCTATAACATTAGTAGGTTCTGATTTGATGAATTCACTCATCAAAGCTACATAACTAGAGAATCTCATAGTTCTTTTACTTTCTCTGAAAGTTCCTGATGGAGCGGCATAAGTTCTTGCTTCTTCCATTGTTTTGGTAGCCCAGAGTGGTCTCTTCTTAGGATTTTCCAATGATGTGATTTGTTCTTCATTTATATCTTCCTTAGGATACTCCCTTTGAATCTCAGGAGCAAGATCCTCTTCTATGTGTACGGTGGAAGTTTGAATTTCTAACTCAATAGAATTCCTGGCTCTTTTAAAGGCTATGTCTTCCTCAAAAATCACATCTCTTCTTAGTTCAATTTGTCTTTGACCAGACACATATTCTATAAGCTTTTGAGGTTTCACTATAGCCTACAAAAGTACCTTTTCTCGTAGAAGGTTCTAGCTTAGTTCTTTTCTCTTTGGGCACATGGATGTAAACAAGACAACCAAATATCCTCAAGTGACTAATGTCTGGTTTTATACCAGTGAAGGCTTCTTCAGGAGTTTTGTCATCAATATGGGAGTGAGGACATCTGTTTTCAATGTAGGCAACAGTACTAGAGGCTTCTGCCCAAAGTGAAGTCTGTATGTTTTGATCAAGTAATATAGCCCTAGCAGCTTTTACAATGGTTCTATTTTTCCTTTCTGCAACTCCATTTTGTTGAGGGTTGTAGGGTACAGTGAACTCCCTCTTAATCCCAACATTTTTACAAAATTCTTTAAAAATATCTGATGTATATTCCCTCCCATTATCTGTCCTTAAGGTTTTTACTTTTCTTCTAGAAGAGTTTTTAGTAAGGGATTTGAATTCCTTAAATCTTTTAAGGATCTTTAGTGATTCTTTAATTTAAGAAAATAGATCCAGGTCTTTCTGGAGAAATCATCAACAAAGATTACATAGTATAGAAACCCACCTAAGGAAGGTACATACATGGGTCCACATAAATCTGAGTGGACTAATTCTAATACATCTTTTGTTTTGCTAGAACTATTTGAAAAAGGCCCCTTAGTGTTCTTCCCTAAGGCAGATCCCTTGCATGCCCCTGAATGGTATTGTTTGAGTTTTGGTAAACCCGTGACTAGTCTTTCCATGGAAGATAGGGCACGGAAATTGAGGTGTCCTAATCTTCTATGCCATATTTCATTAGAGTCTGCAATTTCATGAATTAGGGCTAGATTTGGTTCTGCACATAACTCGTATAAATAACCTTGTCTATGACCTATGGTCTGAGCTTTCTTAATAGTAGAGTTCTTTGGCCATGCCAACACTTTATTATCCATAAGGTCACCCTATATCCATTATCTTCAAGTGCAGATACGGAGACCAAGTTTCTTTTGATGCCCGGGACAAACAATACTCCAGTGAGTTGAATGGAGATGCCAGACTTTAATTTGATGGTGCAAGTTCCAACACCTTTGACTGGATGTGCAGAGTCATCTCCAATTGTCACTTCCTCATCAATTTTTTCTACCATGGAGTCTAGGAGTTCCTTGAACCCCTTGATGTGTCTTGATGAACCATTATCTATAACCCAGGTGTTGGATTTATTTGATACTTGATTTGAAAGTGCAGAGTAGAATACATATTTCTTGGATTCATGCTCCTTTTTGGACTTTCTTACTTTGGCATATGACGCTTGTTGCTTTGTTCTATCAGGACATTTGACTGCATAGTTCCCATACTGGTCGCGTTTGAAACATTGGATGTGAGAAACATCTTTCTTGGATGAACCCTTCTCAGGGTAGCTTTTCCTCTTCTTGAAATATTTCTTCTTTCCTTTCTTGTGAGAATTTGCATTCAAGACATGAAGATCTTCATCTACATTCTTTTAATTGAATCCTTTCTTTGTTTGTCTTGATTCCTCTTGAAGACAGTTTGATCTTAGCCGGTCAAATTTTGGAAATTTAGACCTTGTACTAATGCCTTGAACAAATGTCTCTTAGGAATTTGGTAGACCATCTAGGGCAGTAAGTGTTAGCTCCTTACTTTCAATCTGGTATCCAAGTGTTGATAGCTCATCCCTTAGTGTAGATATTCGCATAAAGTATGCATTGATAGATTCTCCTTTGTTCATACTTATATGATTGATTTTTCTCTTTAGAGCCAAAGTCCTGCTGGAATTATTTATTTCGTATGTGCTTTCAAGTGACTTAAACATATGATATGCAGTCTCATGTTTTGTCAAAATTTACACGATATGATCTCTAACTCCATCAACTATGATTTTCATGGCCTTTTCATTTCCTTCAATCCATGCTGTTTTCTCGGGATCATTCTCCGGTTGTGCTTTATTTTCTTTCACAAATGACTCAACTTTATTTTCTTTTAATATCATCATAATCCTGAACTTCCATGATGAGAAGTTATTTTGTCCTAGCCTATCTTCGAATCTAATTACAGTTGCCATAGAAGAATGTAATGTTCTTCAGATTTTAAATCTGAATTTCTCAAGTTCAATTGCTGCTAGGATCCTTCCTAACTTGGCTTTGATACCATGTAAATGCAAACTGAACAAAACTGAACCTATATAAAATCTAATCTATAAGTAATAGATCAATGAATAAAACTGTAATCTTATACCTTGATACAAATCTGAAGTATATATTGATTGTGTTTTGCTGGAAATTACTCAACGTCTTCTGCACTTATCAATTTCTGTACAATACGCTGAAAACACTCATTTGCCACGTTTTATATATCTTGGCGGTAAGTAAGAGTAGTCACGTCTATGATAGACGTGACTCCTCAAGGAGTCACGCCTATCATAGGCGTGACTTTTTGTCACCACTATATATTTGCACAGACCCGATAATCGGGGTATCTAATAATAAACAATAGTTTATATAAATCGATAGCCAATATAACTTGACGGTAATGAATGTGATCTGTTCGATTCTTTTATGAATCGTTATTTATGTATTCGTTAATTCGATCTCAAATGATATAATGATGATAATCATTATTATATATCTCATAATAATAATGATAATAAATATCAACAAATATCATAATAATAATAATAGATAATAATGATAATGAATATCAATATATATAATAATAATAATAATATCTATTATTATTATCTATATATTGGTATATACATATATATCTCAATTTTATCTATCCTCGTGAAATCAATATTTTATCTGATCGAAGCTACAAATATCAACACAATTCAAGATGCAACTAACAAGTCTATCTTCCTTTTAGTGCCCCCACATCAACTAAGGATATTGTAAACAACAATGCAACCTACTTCACCATCTACCTTCTAGGGCAGATAAACTAGCTAAAAACATCAAAATTCAAAATGAAGTCATAATGAATTGTTGCATACAAACAAATTGCATCGGAACTGAAGGTGCAATCAACATACACTAGCTAAGGCTATCATAAAAAATGATGCAATCCGCATAACTATGTAAGTCGTAGTGCAAATACACTATTGAACGCCATCAAAATTTAATATGCAATGAATATAAAGATATAAGTTCATATTCACCTAAGGATCTGTTGTGTGGTTTTCACACATCGCCCCATTGCAAATGGGGACCCCCTCTTTCTGATGGTTAGTTTAGGTAGTAGAGCGGGTTTTGGCAACAATCCAAGATGTGGGAAGCCTCCTTAGAGTGACAAATGAGAAAATTGAGCAAAAATGACAATATTTGACTAAGTGTCAAAATTTGGGAAAAATAAATAAAAAAACAAAAAACTGGCTAAGGGCTGGTTGCATTAATTTGCAAGCCTACAAGAGGGAGAGCATTGCAAAATTGATCAAGTATTTTAGTTGAATTTATAGGCAAGTCTCGCTCAATAGGAATGTGGAACCCACTGCCTTATGGGGCTAGTTGCCCAATACCTTGGTGGAATCCACTGCTCTATGGGGCTAGTCGCCCAATACAAGTGTGGAACCCACTAATCTATGGGGCAGCTTTGCCCAATACAACACTCAGCTCCCAAGGTTTAATGATAATGTTGCCCAATAGAGAGGTGGAGTCCACTGTCTTATCGGGCTGATTTCGCCCAATAAGTGGAAGATCTCCACAAGTAAAGCAAATCCTGCCCAATGGAGAGGTGGACCCTGCAAGTGTATGGGGCTAATCGCCCAAAATGCTGACCATGTCCGAATTGCAAGAGGCAGACCCAAATCTCGGCTAAGTTTGATGCAAATAAGGGATAATTGCTGACGTGTGGGTCTATTTAGACCCACTTTCAATTGAATCTGCCCTATATCCCTAATGTGTGGCCTTGGAATTGCATATCAGATTTAAATTTGAATAAATGGGACCCAAATCAATCCTAAATATGTAACGTGTGGGCTAGATCTGGTATAGATCAGGCCCTAAATCTGGGCATAAACTCGAGGTAAATCAGGCCCTAAAGCATTGGATCAAACTCAAATTTTGAATTAGGACCTGCCCCAAATCTGAGAGATATGAAACGTGTGGCCTTATTAAAGCCATTGGGCCCAAATTTCTAAGAAAAACAGCCTTGGAAGATAGTGTATGGGTTGGGGATTGGATCAGACCTGATTTGGGCCCCATATAATGAAACGTGTGGTCTCATAAGGCCTTTAAATCAAAGCGCCCAAGCCCAAATCCGACCTGAACAACTAAATATTGGGCACTAAACTCGAGGTGAGATCAGAAATGAAATTTAAATGCTAAAATCGGATACAAACTCAATGCAATTAAGGATGTAAATGGATTAATTAAATGCAGATCCAATGGTGCAAAACTTGATGCAACTATATATCATTTGAATTTGCCTTGAACTTAACCAAAAGAGGCCAAGCTTTTAATGAAAATTTGTAATTACAATGGGATGAGGGAATTTGATCCAATTAGGAGGGCCCCAAATTCAAATTCTTGAAATAACAAAGGGAACTAAATTAAATAAAGGCCATTAATTTAATGTTGACTGTGGTTGTTGCTAATAATTGATTGAGGGTAATTTAAAATAATGGCAATAAATCCTAATCATCCTCTATATAAACAAGGTAATTGCTACATCCTAAAGATCATTCTCAAAGAAATTGCAATAATAGGGGCTGCTGAGAAAGTTCAAACTATCATAGGGCAGATTGTGGAGTTTTTCTTAATCATTTGCTTGTAGGGCCATTAACTGGAAGTGGTGAAATTCACAGGCAGCACTTCTTATTTAAATTTGCAGGTTAGCATCAGCTCTTGCAGTCATCTATCAATGAATATCAGTCAATTACCAGCATCTAGAGGGCTGACTTCGATCACTTTCAGCAAGCCTTAGTCTCCAGATTAAGCAAAACCTGTCAAATGCCTCAACTTACATCGTTTGCAGCATTGTTCTTGCCATTTAGAGTTTTACAGTCCCCTTTGTGGCAAAAGCTTGTTGAAAATGGTGTGATAAAGGACCTAGGGTGTTTAGGACAGGAGTCTAATCAATTCCTTATTGTTTCCATGGCATATGGTGACTTAAAATTGATTAAATTTCAGGTCTGATACAAATCACAGGGGTCTGATTTCATATAACAACAAGTAAAACTTTAGATCTAGTCCTAATTTCATATAATAAAATCATAAATTTGACCAAGTATTGGTATTGCAGGCCTAGGTATGGAGAAAGGAGCCAAAACCCGGGGCCCAGGAAGAAGGATTTGCCAGCAAAAGACAAAGAAGGAGGTGAGCACTCAGCTAAAAGAAACGGAGCCAGGACCATTGAAGATGCTAAAGCAAAGAGGGCGGAGTCAAAGGTTCAAGAAAGACAGAAGATGAAGACGAGGATGAAGAATGAAGGAGGAATCAACAACAATGAGATGAAAAGGATCAGCACATCTAAGAGGGAAACTCAGAAAATCAAGACGTTGGTGGTATGCAAGCCCTCCATCTACACCAACAGAGATTTGGCATTGGAAGGAAGGCTGAGTTGGGATCCATTTGTTGGAGCAACTTAGAAGATTAAGACGAGAAAGACTCTAAGACATCCAAGGGGAAGAGCAAGAAACTCATTCAAGGAAGAAATTTCAAGAAGATGAAGCAATTGAGAGGATGAACTATCACAATTGAGGGCCTAACAAATGATTTCTCATCAACAAGTAAAGGGGTATTTATCAAGTTTCAGGATGAGTTTGTTGAGGTGGCAGCCCTATCCTCAACCAATAGGAACATGCCAAGTGTCCCCATGGAGATGATCAATGAGATTGTGTCTAGGTTCATTGAATGTGAAAAGAGGACAAGGATGAACAACACAATTCCCAAGGTGATGAGGTGGCGTCTTCTACAAGTACTCTCTTCTCATTGGTCCACATGTCATTGCACCTTATTGGGTTATGCATTTGAATTTTCTTATTGGTCCTTGGAAAGCAATGTAGTTTTCTAATTGGTCCATGATTTGGTGCCCTCATGTAATTGGTTGACAATTCAAAAACCCTAAATAGGGTTTGTAAGGATTAATCCTGGCCCTTGATCTTCAATCAATCTTGGCCCTTCATTGTAATTGAATACCTATAAAAGGGCAAGGCCTCCTCATTTTTGTAATTCATTAGCATTAGATTGGAGTAGAGGAGTTAGAAGGTTGGAGATAGCTTAGAAGATTAGAGTAGGCTAGCTAAGGGAGAGACTTGATTAAATTGTTGCTATGATACTATCAAAGTAATGGATAATTCATTGTTGGCTTCTTATGGTGGATTACTTAATATTGCTTTGAAGTGTTGCATGATTTCTTCAATCTTTCACTTGGAGTAGATTTCCTTTCATGTTGAAGTAGTTTAGTTGAATGGAGGTAATTGTGGATATTTAGTTGATTGACTCGACAAATCCGGGCCACTAGCCTCTTGCTGATTATAAGTGTGCCTTGTGTGGTAAGCCGATGAAAGTACTTAACTTCAATTGATATTTAATCTTTAGTTTGCATCCATTTGATGGGATTGAAGAGGAGGTATTGATTTGAAAACCATTGGAGTATTCCTTAGAAGCTTGCTCTAGGTGGGTGGAGGTCGCTGATAAAACCACATCTAGTAGAGTCCAAGTCCATCCACGATTCCTTGCATTCCTAGTTAGAAGTAGAAGTAGAAGTAGAAGTTAGCTAGTTTGTTTACCCGCTGGGGTAACCAAGTTTAAGCATAGACGTTACAAGAATGAATTACAAGGATATCAAACAGAGTTTTTATTAATCACCCGCATTGAAATACCTTTACAATAGCAACAGGAACATGATCTTTCAACTACAAAGTACAATGCATATATAAACCTCGAAACGGTGCGATCAAACGTCGCCACCCGTTCCCGACCGACGGAAGTAACGAACCGACAGTGGTAATCGTCGAGCATACCCGACTAAGTCCGATACACGGCTAACATCATCCCCCCTAAAGAAAAGTCGTCTCCGTACGACAACAAAATGTCCGGGACAGCACAACAAAATAGGAAGAATGAACTACCCAACCATAATCAAGAAGTAGTAGGGGGTTGAGGAAGCGTCCCTGAAGAGGAAGGGTGCCCCACAGTAGAAGAGGCCGGCTGCACCAACTGAGAACGTAGCTCGTACACCTGGGCCGTGCGTGCGGCCAACTGCTGCTCCGTAACCGACTGAAGTTCCAGCGCGGATTTGACTATCACAGCGGCCTCTTGAAGGTCCTTCAGCTGCTCGTCAACTACTGCTGGGATGCAACCAAACTAGCCTCCACAAGCTGTTTCTCACAAGTAACTATAGCCAGCTGATGCTCAAATGTCTCTGTCGCCTGCGCCAGTCGCCCCTCTAATGTGATGCGGGATGCCTTCTCCGCTTCCATCCCCTGTGTCCGTAGGGCTAAGTCTTGCTCCACAACTACCAACCTGGCAGCCAGCTCCTCCCGAGCGCTCTCTGAAGCTACCAAGGCAGTTTCCCTTCTAGCCGAGACGTAGAAACCCTCACGGAACGCCTGCTCAATCTGGCGAGTGAGACTCTGGACTGCA
Source organism: Thuja plicata (assembly GCA_018584345.1). Classification (NCBI taxonomy): domain Eukaryota; kingdom Viridiplantae; phylum Streptophyta; class Pinopsida; order Cupressales; family Cupressaceae; genus Thuja; species Thuja plicata. The sequence continues at coordinate 236,055 of MU225785.1, forward strand.
CTCTCAGTCACTGGCACCGGGAGAGACCATGCCTCTCGCATCTCCTGTGTCTCTCCATCAGGCCATGAACCCTGGCCAAAACACTCCCCAAAGACACGTGGGCACTCGTGCTGCATAAAACACAACAGACGGCACAACTCAGAAGTCACCGACTGTAGGGCTTGAGCCTCGCCTAAGGCCACCATCCGACGCCCTCGGACTACAAGGTCAGCCAACGATGCCTACACATCTCCATCCTCTGGCCCTGCGCCCCGGTCAGCCAAGTGCTCAACCCTCTCCGACAGCAACACATCCGTCATCAAGACATCCATGGCGTCATCCTCTGCCCCGCCCAGCTTACCTAAAGTGCCTTCCTCAATCACATCCGCTATTTCTCCAATGGCGTCCCCACCTTGTGGGTTGGTAGGCGGTAAGTCCTGGGCCACTGTAACCTGTACCTCCTTAGGCACCTCCTCCTGCGGTACCTCCCGACGGGGAGATAGAATGGACACCCCTGTGGGTTCTACCACTGTCATGGCGAACTTTTTCTGAAGCTAGGAGCTCATAGTCTTCTTCGAAGGACCAACTGATGGTGGTGGATCGTCGGGCGAAACGCTGTCCACATGGATGACGGTGGGAGCCCCAACGGCTGCTAGCCCAAGCTGTCCCTGTCCAACTGGCTGGTCCTTGGTTGTACTTCCAGCAACCTCAGACTCGGCAACTCCCTCTCTAAGGGGTGCCGCTGTAGGAACCAGTTTGGCGGAAGATGATAAAAGAGGTGGTGCAAACCTTACTACGGCCTCCTCCCCTGTAGAATCACTCTCTGTAGCCTCGGAGTCACTGCCCTCAGTGGTGGTCGCTCTACCACTGTCCTCCCGATCA
>MU225785.1:237854-252678 GCA_018584345.1 Thuja plicata
CCGTGTTCAAATTGTCGTCCAACTGAGCCTTCCATCTCCTTTTCCCCGCAGATTCCATAACTACTTTGCAAAAACGGTTAGGGTTTCACAAGTTCTCTCCGTGCGATGGTTGCCTCCTACGCTTGCCAGAAACACTCGTGGCCGCACTGTAACGGTACTCGGACGCGCCCAACTTACTCAGACGAAGCCGACGGGAGTGGATTTCGCGCCTTGAAGTTAATTCATAGCAGTCCTCTTTGGCATCACAACACACGCCGATTCTTGAGGTTTTTATTGCAAATGTGAGTGCTCAATTTATGGACGGAAGAAAGGGTGTTGACTTCAGCGATGAACCCCAACCACGACTGTGAAAAACTATTCGCGTAGGTAAAAGACGCCAAGAGCTTCGCAAGATTGATGTCGGCTGTGGTGCCAACAATTTGTTTCCTACGGGCGAAGAAATTCCTCTAACATATGCGAGAGACAGGAGGAAAGAGATAGAGGGGCTCGATTGTTTGTAAAACACTCGGCGCTGTTCTTTGTTATAAGCCTCTGGCCGCTGATTAAGTTCACTGCACGTCCTTCGAATAATCAGCGCTGTGCAAAACATGAGCGTTTGCTAAAACATTGGTGACTTCTCTGCAAAACATTGGCGTCGGCTGTGTTTAAGCCTCGGGCGCACGCAGTTTTAAAACCTCCGATGCTAAGTGGGCCGACGGTTGGCCTCCCACCGTCCGGTGGAGCCACCGTGCGGTGAACTTCACCGTGCGGTGAAGTCACCGTGCGGTGAACTTCCACCGTGCGGTGGACCACCGTCCGGTGGACTTTCACCGAGCGGTGAGTCCTCTGTGCGGCTTTTTAATTTTTTTATTTATTTTTTAAATTTTTTTAATTATTTATTTATTTTTTTATCAAACAGAGTTTTTATTAATCACCCACTTTGAAGTACCTTTACAATAGCAACAGGAACATGATCTTTCAACTACAAAGTACAATGCATATATAAACCTCGAAACGGTGCGATCAAACATCGCCACCCGTTCCCGACTGACGGAAGTAACAAACCGACGGTGGTAACTGTTGGGCATACCCAACTAAGTCCGATACACGGCTAACATAGTTAAGTTTAAGTTGAAGTGGAAATTGGAAAAGGCAAACTATATTTTCATTGCACATTGTGAAGTCAAATCTTTAGAGGTGCAAGTAAGTTGATATCCATTGAATGAACAACGTAAGTCCCCTAAGCGATTACTAACAAATCACGTTATTTCACTGAGCGAGTGTCCACGATAAAAAGAACCTTGAAGTCATTTCATGATCTTACTTTGCAAGCTTAGCATGAGAGATGACCTTATATCAAGAGAGGATTGAATTTTAGTGTTTCACTTCGAAACATTGGGTATTTGATTCTGTATGTTGCAGTGGAACAAAACTCACATCAACAGGATCCTCACTCACCACACTTACCAGAGTGTCCTCACAGGGCTCTATCCTCCAATACCATCCACTGGGGAATCCATCTATGTATACAAGTAGTTGGAAGAGGGCTCATAGCATGAAAGTTGTGCTATTTGTTCCGCTTACCAATGTTATTGTTTTTAATATCTGTGTACTGAGTCATCTTTGGTCCCACTATATTATGGTCTGTGTGTACTTTGAGATATGTGGACTCATTTGTGGATTATGGGAACTACCAGAAAAATTAATTTTACCAAGAACCTATTAAAAAAGTGTGGTCTGGACCAAAGAGCTGATAGGAGAAGCATTTGAACTTGATGATGCAAGTTGTAGGAGATGAATTGTCACCTTTTGTCGTCCATTGTGATAGTCATTCCTGACCTCAATTTAGGAAGAGGAGAGAGGCACAATTTGCTTTTCTCTTCTTCATCAAGAGGATACTAAAGTGTTAATAGTAAACTTTAATCTTAATCAGTAACGTCTTCTTTATAGAGGTTTAAGCACTATTGTGGCTTATTTCATTAAAGAAGGAAAATATGCAACTATGTTATTTGATCCACTTGGTAGTGGTTGGATTTGAGTTTGGTTTTAACTGGATCTACAGTCTACTCTGATTTCCTTGTTGATTTCATGGAGAGTTGGGTTCATTTGGGGATTTTAGTTTGGTTTGAATTGGATCCACAGTCTAGTCCGATTCTCTTGTTGATTTCATGGAGGCTTGTTCGGGATGAAATCAGGGAGGATCTTGATGGATCCCAATTAACCTACATAAAACTCATTACACTTTTGACAATATTATGTTCTTTTTTTCTTTTTAGTTTTTTCTTAATGGATCCCAATGAACCTGCAGAGATCTCATCACATTTTTCACAAGATTTTAATTTTAATTTTTTTTTTTCAAATATCATCTTTGACTTTGATTACAAGTTTTTCTAGAGTTAATTTGTAGAGTTTTTGGCGATCTTTTGATGATTTTCAGTGAGTATTTACTAGGCACTCAGACAAGTCTAAGCCCTTGACTGCCATGCATGGAAATGTAGATTAAACACTCCAAAATGTTAGTTTTTGGCTTTATAAGCATTGTTTTTTTTTGCCTTTTAAAAAAATTATGAAAATGGTGTGGAATATGGATGTTTGTGTGGTTTTGAAGGTCTTTATTTGGGCATGGTGGCAAGGGCTCTATCCCTTGACCCTACCTGGTGTTGCCCTCAAAGCTCACAAAGGGCATTGCCCATGGATCTCATGAGGGGCGCTGCCCCAAGACCCCTGCAAACTTCTGGATATGCATCCAGAGCATGCTAACTTGAATGTTTCGACTTCCCAACATGCTGCACTTGAGTAGTGCAAAAACAAGCACTTTCTAAGTGAGTGGCAGTGGCACTGTTTTTGGTTCTTCAAATGTTCCTAAATCATGTACTGTCAATGATGATGATGATTTAGAAAAGCCATATGATACTGAAAACTGATTGTTGAACTTGATATTATTATATTAATATTGAACTTGAAGTTTGAATAATATGAATATTTTATTTATCATTTATCATTTACTTTGTATGGACGATTCCAACCCGCAAAATTGTTTTTGCCAGATCCACAAACTGTGTCCATGAACTCAAACTATGATCTGAACCAAAATTGCAACTTAGATATGCAATATACCTGAAAAGGTATACCTAATTTCACTGTCATTTTCCATTTCAAGGGGAGGAGAGCAAAACAATGCAAGTGATAAAAGCTATGCTAGCATAACCATCTAGTTGATAAAAAACTGTATATTAATGGTTAATTAAAAGAAGGCATAAGTGAGCACAAATTATAATAATTATGTCTGTAAATCGCTGCCATCCATCATTAACAGAGATTATAAAAAAAGGGTATTATCAAATAGTTCCAAAATAATATAAAAGGGTACCAATGCAGCTACATCTTAGGTAGTGTGCCCATTGAAAGTTCAAACAGTACAATACAAAAGCTATTCAGATTCACAACCGCTTAAGTATCAAAATGATGGTATAATCTATATCAATTTATATGACAAGCACCTTCAGTTTAACAATTTGGAGGGTGCTTTATTGAACTCTTTGCAAGACATATTCACTTACAAAATAAAAAAGCTGATGAACTATGAATAATTACATAAAACAAAATAGCTTAATCTTTGTTTAAGTTGGAATGTGTTGTGGAGGAAGAGGAATATTTTCTAATCTGGGTTCTATTTACTCTTCTCTCAACTAAATATTGCTCTTACGGAGCCTACCACCATAGGTTTTGATTGTATCTCTTTTCCTAGCCATTCTAATTGTCTGATTAACTACCAATTTATTTTTTAACATATAATGCAGAAATATTTAGATAAGAGTAATTGGTAAAGCTTTTTCTTTTTTAACTTTATCAGTCCTGTTGGAAAAATCGGATTAGCAAAAATCATTCTGGGCATATCAAAAGAAAAAGATTTTATTTAATTAATTAAGGAAAAAATAAGGTCAGAGTTGGGGTATACTAAATTTTTTATAAATTACTGAAATCATAATTCATTGTCAAAAAATTGGAAATAATATGTAAAAATGAACAGGATTAACGAAAATTCAGGTTTTATAGACAAAAATTGAGAATTTTTCTTAATCCGAGAAAACTTGTGATTCCTCTAAAAGATGTGATTTAATTGGGAATTAATTGTGCTTCCTTGACCAAATAATTGGTTGACTGATTGATCAAAAAAATCCACATTTTTGGAGGAAAAATAGACAGCAAGGCCGATCAGTGATTAATCAGAATAAGATACAACTTTTTAAGATTTCTGCATCTAAAAATATTTGGATTATTCTAGTCTTAACAATTCTGACAACCACTATAATACAATAGGACATCATGAAATTTTCTCAAGGCCAGGTTAAATCGTAAATAAAGATTGACGAGTTACTTCCTTTTACAAATTTTTCCAACTTGTTATATGGAAGGAATCTACAAGCTTCATTAGAATAGACATCTGTGTGTTTGAGATTTCTACCAATGAAAAGAGAAGTCACTTTCTTCAACGGAGGCAAGTTAGAAAAAAATCAATCTACTGCAAGGCAAAGCACAACCCCTTAAAGTTAAACTCCTTTTTGTTCGTATTGGCTGGACTAAGTATAACCATATCCATGGTATGCATGATCTAGATCAAACAACCAGGGATCTAGATATTGTTAACTAACTAAAAGCAATTGTCCTTTCTGGATGAAACCAGGACCGTGACATCTGCTCCTTCATGGGTGGAGAAAATTCCACAAGCCTCACAACACAGTTGTATACAATTCTCAAAGTTTGCAACTTGAACCTGCCAATTTTAGCCTGTTGATAAAAATGTTCAACTCAACTGTGTTTGAGAATACTTTTTCTATCCTTGTTCTTGTATGTGTTTCAGAGACTTGCCAATTTCGTCTTGGATATTTCAGGGTGCCCAAGCACATTTTTTAATTCCTCTCTAAATCAGTCACCATTGCAAAGCATTTGCGTTGGTGGATTTTCTTGTCGTCTCAAAATTCTTCATCGTTAACCAACGGGGGCTGTTTAACTCATTGTGTAGTGGCTTCTTTAGTCTTGTAACCATATGGGTGTTGAGCTACTGTTCATATGGATCAGCTAGGAATCGAACTTAGGACCTTCCATTTGCTGCTGGAGTGTTCTACCAACTCAGCTAGTGGCCCCTCTTTGGCTAGCCCATCGTTAGTGGTGTGGCTTATTTCCAACAACCCTATCAAGCCACATTACAAGTGCTTGGGGGTCTTAATCTGGTTCTAATACCACATGTTGAGCTACAGCTCATATGGACCAGCTTGGACTTGAATCTAGGACCTTCCATTTGCTGCTGGAGTGCTCTACTGAGCTACTGACCCCTCTTTGGCCGGTCCATGTCAGTCTCTCCAACAATGGGAAACCTTTGATTGTTAGCAATTAAATGATAGTTACTATTCTGACTCTAGTCATTTCAAAGATTAATGTTCCGTATTCATTGACTGAAGAATATGTCTTTCAACTGTATTTCCCAAGCTTCTTTGAGGTCCAAAGAGAGATTGGTCTCCTTGGCCTCAAAACAAATCTGATGTTGGGTCTTGCCAAGAACAACCTAATTGGTTTTTAACTTTATGGTACACATTTTCTCAGCTGTTGGGCTAGGTTGTCAAGAAAAGTCCCAAATGCAGCAGGAAAATTAGGGAAGTTGCCCAAAACATGAAAGACAACTGGGTCCCACAATCGGCAGAGAAATCCTTATCTCTTTTTATGATGTCTAAAAGTGTTCTTACACATCCTCGATCACTGCATAGGAATTCAGCATTGTGGACAGCTCTGATAAATAGACAAACTAAAAGGGAAGAAAGCCTTGGTGAAGGTTTTGTTACAACTACAAGTTACTTGTAAATTGTGGGCATCCTGGTAGTCTTTGATCCAATATTTAATGGTGGCCTCTAAGCAGACAAGGAGGAACCAAAACATTCACAGGGTACTTAGAACTTTGATCTTAATAAATTCAGTAGACTATCTGTACAACTTTAGAATTTTTTGGGTTCCATTTCAGCCTAATTCTGCAGGAAAAGTTGCATTCAAGAGGGAGGGATCTATCTAAATGCCTCTGCTCAAAGTGCAGAAGACGTGAATTGACAGAACTATAATGCTTAAAAAGGTCTTTTTAAGATTCGGTAGAGGAGGGTCAATATGTTTAGAACATGAATATTAATCCATAGTGGCCTTTTCTTAGATTCTATAAATGAGCACAATTCACTAAATAGATATTTTCCAATTAAGAAAACAAAGTACTAATATAACTTCCAGCATTCTTTAAATTTTGGTTGTAGAAAAGAAAATAGAAATTAAACTGAATAGATATCCAGAGCTCTTAAAAACGACATGCATTTTTCAGAAAGATCCAATTTTTTTACCAATGAAAAATGTCATGCCCCCGCCATGGCACATCTTCCTCCCGCCATTAAAAGAGAATAATAATAATAAAATTAGATATGCGTCAATGTGCAGAAAATTGCCTTGTTCATAAGACGTACAATTTTCTATATCTAAGCCAACACCCACATGAAGGAAAAAAATCCCTTGATTGGCAATCTATAGCCTTAACAAATTGTTGAACGAAGTGATTTCCAAAAGATGCGATGTCTGAAGAGGCATGAGATCAATTTAGAAAAGGCAGTGATTATTTTAGAGAAGACACCTCATTTGGTGAAGAGGTAGGAGAGGTGTCTATTTGTCCTCTTTGAGGGCTATATAAGGAAGAACTTCATTTGGAGTAAAGGCACGGAAGAAGATCAGATTTGGTATAAGTGAACTGCATTCAGCAAAAATAAAAGCCTTGTGATCTAGCAAATGTTGTGGTATGCAATGTGATGATATTCTTTAATATATAAACTATTATGTATTTTGATATAGTAAATAATGAGAATTGCTATTATGTCTAGATTCTTTATTTTTTTTTAATCTATTTATTCTCCTACAAACAATCATGTAAGGGTTAGAAAGAAAACACTATTGGGAGGCCAGAGATGGGTTCCCACTCTAAGTAACCCACCCCATGTTGGATGTACAAGAGTTCTTGCCACTTGTGGGCCAAGGGGTGTTCTATCACACCTTTGGGCTTACTTGCGGCAAATGTTGTGGGCACCCTATTGTGCTCTCCTTTCCAATCCCTACTATGGTTGATTATTGGAAATGAAGCTGTAGATTTAAGTATGTGATGTTATCTAACTTAATTGCTTATTTACTTTAAAAAAGTTCGATAGCTATGATATGATTTAATTATAGATTACTGTTTGTAAACAAATTATATTGTGGAATTGTTACTTGGGGCAAAAATCAGGTAATACCAAATTTGGGGACATTGCTAAAAATTCTGTTCAGTAGAAAACTGCAGGGATAAAAGTTTGAAACTGCTTTTATTTCTTCTGAAACACTTTATGATATATTTACAAAAATATCTACTTAGTTTGTAACAAGGACATTGCTGTTCTTCATTCCTAGATATTACTATCATGCGTGTATTTGTTTTTTGGATTAAGGACATTGGTTCTTCATGTATACATATTACTATTGTGCATGTATTTGTTTCCTCTTCTTCAGTTATGATGCCCGTCTTTGGTCCTTCAAAGGAAGGAATATCATTTCTGCCAATGATAAAAATGTCTCATCCTTCCCTGCTTTTGTGGAACTGATTGTCATGTCCTCTGTTGAAACCTTAATTGAACGATTGGGAGCTCAATTTTGTGAAGTCTCTAAAAGAGACAAAATTGCGAAAGATCAAGATATAATCACCAAGGGACGTTGAGAAGATGGCTTTAATTGAACAAGGACTGATCTTATTAATCAACTCAAGTGGAATCATAATGCGAAGTATGACATAACAAACATTATAGAAAGGAGTTTCTAATAAGACCAACGCTGAATGATAGTGATTAAGTCTCAAAGACCATCGACTCAATCTACAAACTATAGTTATGAGGAACATTGATATTAATAATACAGGCGGTGCATATTAATGTCGATTGCAATATGGATTAAGATAAGCATGTCAAACTATCGATTCAACTAGACTAGATAATTGACATCATCTCTTAAGGTAACAACGGTGAGATGGCATGGATGCCATGTATGCCCTTACAATGATAAGGGTTATTATGGAGAGTGTTGTGATATCATAAAAATATTGACTATTATCGGCATACCACGACAATATTTTGTGGTTCAGTGGTAGAGTAATTAAACAATATGGATGCTATGAGCATTAATATCAACTACAATATCGATTATGACAAGCATATAAGGATGTGGTGAGTCGTTGATTATGTCTCCTATCTTGAAAGACCAATAAGGACCAAGATTGACTATTGTTCCACATCTATAAGTCTGCAGTTAATTGCTAAGCGATAAATGGAACGTACGGTGATCACCGCTAATAGATGGAGCCTTCAAGGGGAACTATACGATCAAGCTATTCAGTGAATCAAGCCCAATGTTATTTCTGAAATGTCTATCCATCTCCCACACTAGCAAAAAAGATACAATGATCTCGCATCATCTCAGGTGCGAGATAGGCAGATGGAAGAGGCCCAAAGAGGTTTGGGAGGAGAGAACTTGCATGTTTTGTAGGACGGACGCGATTGAAACCGAATGGCACTTTCTCACAGAATGCACAACCTATGACGATATTTGAGCTAAATATGAAACCATCTTGAAAGTGGACAACATGCACAGTTTATTTGAAGAGGATAAGGTCAACCAAACTGCTGGTTTGCTGGTCAAGATTCATAAAAGAAGATCGGAGTTGGAAAGGAATATGGAAATTGTTTAAGGCTGAGAGTTTCTTTGGTCCCTTAGACTGCTTGGTCTCGTGGACATCATTAAAATCATTCAGTCATTCAATAAGGAACTACATTTCCCTTCCTTAGCGATTAAGGAATTAATAAGGACAGGACATGATAATATATTGCTATATAGTTTGGGAAGTAAAGACCATAAAATAATTATCAAAAGAGGGTGGCCTAAAATCGGTTCTCATTAGTCAAGAACGGGAGCGATTAAGGAGAAGACACATCTCTTAACATGTAAGGGATGCAACCATTCAATCTCCTGAAGATATATTTGGGGAATCGACTCCATTCTCCCAGCATCAACAAACAAGGGAAAGTAGACAAGCATTGATAAGAGGAAGCTTACATTAGCATATTCTTATAACTGGCAATCTATATGAGTACATTTTTATATACACATATTCAGTGATATCTGGTATGAGTAACTCATGATGTATATGAAACACTATGGGTTATCCATGTCTGCTTAATATTGAAACCATGTGCATACAATTTAATTGTAAATGACTGTTCATATAGTGATAGGCTTTGGAGGCTGTATACGCCATTGTTTATAATTTTAGTACAATGAATACATTGTTGATTTTTTACATATGATTTATTTAATATATGGGCATATCGAATAAGTGGATTGATAAATTACTATGTGTTTTCATCTTTGAGTGTCATAATCTTCCATGATGGGGAAGTGAGGATTCCCAATTGGGGGAAACGGTGATGAGGTCACTTTCTAAGCATGCCACTCCATGCGGTGACTAAGGAGTCCCATGGGACCAAATGGGGACAAGGTGGACTGCCTTTGGGCTTAGGAAGGGTAGACTTTCGGGACACCTTGCTGTTTAGAACCCTCACAATCCCTATCATTGGAAGTGGACCCCCATTTAGGGGAGACAAGTTAATGGTGGCTAGATGGAGGAAAACGGCGATAGGATCCCACACTAGGTAGCCCACCTTATATGCATGGCAAGGGCCACATGAGGCCAAGGGGGAACGATGTATCCGCTCTTGGGCCTAGGGTAGGAGGTTTTTGGGACACCTCATTAAACCCTCTTACCTTGTCATCTCTATGGTTAAATCACATTGAAGTTGATTCTAGCAATCTTTTGATCCAATTTACATTTCTCATATATGTTTATATCTAATTAAAAGAAATCTATGGCATCATGATTATAAATGAATACTAACAATATTACAGGATTTCAAATTATGGGTTCCACAATTGAAGAAAACCCTATGCATGGTAAACCCTAACCCTAATCTCGTGCAATTGTGATTTTAGGGCAAAGTTCTAGGGAAGATTAGGAAAGGGACATTACATTGATGGGGTTCCCAATTGGTGCTTTTAATTGTTTGAGGTATCTTAACTTGAAAAATTAAATAATGCATATGGCTAGTTCTAGACCTTTGGCACATTTTCACTTGATTTTTCACAAGTTGGGGTCACCCAAAAATCAAACATTTGAGTTCTTTGGTCCACGCAGGTTTTTGATGTATTTAAGAAGAAAAATGTCAGAATGTTTGGGCTGCTGCCTTGGACACCATTAGTGTTTTCGTCTTAGGATTCCCCCACGCAAACACAAGTGCTCAAAATGGATTTTGAGAGGAATTTGACTAACTGTAGATGATAATCCCGAATGAAAATATTTATTGTTTAATGTTTTCCTCAAATAGAATAGGTTGGCCACCATGCACCCCTGCAAGATCATGGGTAGGAAAGGTTCCACTTTGACAATATTGTTGCTAAAAATAGACTATTGAGAACATTATGACACATCAATGAAATAATATTTCCACAATCCATTAGAATTCATATATCAACTTCTGGTTTAGATTGTGTAAGTATTTTTAGCATCAACGTTTTGGATCACATTCTGTGATCCATCGTCAGGATGAAAGAGAGTGCACATATCCTGCACTCTCTTTCGTCCTGACGATGGATCACAGAATGTGATCCAAAACGTTGATGCTAAAAATACTTACACAATCTAAACCAGAAGCTGATATATAAATTATGATACATGCAGGGAAGTTGGCAGAGTAACATAAATATAGGGGAAATACTGAGAATCGAGGGTTGGCAATATCACAAGACTCAAACCATAGGTTGAGGTCTCAGATTCAAATAATGGACATGTCGGTTTGGTAAATTTTGAAAGTTTGATAGGAAGGGAAGAATGAAGATGGAAGAAAAAACATACTCAAGAAGGGAAGACACAATAAATGAAAATAGGGATAATGCGAGTACAAATCTAATGTACAAACTTAGATTGACTAGAAATAGGACACGACAAGTTTGTCCTACTCAAAATTGTCCGTCCTCGAGCAATTGCATGTTTGGATTTTCCAATATTTGTGGGCCTTTGCATGTTCCATCCTCCACCAAAATATCTTTACATCGAATCAAGTGCTCCTTGGTGCTTCTATTTCTCAACTTCCTCTTCCTTACATCCATGACTGTTTCGGGAAACAAAACCAGTTCATTATCTTCATCAATTGGAGGCAACTCATTTTAAAGTTTTGTATTTTCCCAATTCCTTTTGAGGCAAGACATGAAAAGCATTGTGATTGGCTTCTTTTTGGTAGCTCCAACTCATAGGCCGCCTCACCAATCCTTCATAGGATTCGATAAGGCCCATTTAAACACAATTTGAGTTTTTTGGACCCTCTTGTCTTCAAGGAAGGTTGCTTGTATGATTGCAACCTCAAAAAAACCGTGTCTCCTATCAAATGTTTTCTCAATCCTATGATGATCTACATACATCTTCTATAGGTTTTTAGCTTGCCAAAGATTATTCTTGAGTGACTTTAAAATATCTTGGCTTTTTTTGATCATGCCACTTGTTCCCGATGCCCTACTATCTACTAGAATGAGATCAATGAAGCTTCAGGCTTCATACTCTTATAAGGCCATGAAAATGCTACCTTGAGCCACTTAATCCAAGTCTTTTGTTGATCAACAACATTGACTTTCTGCCAAAAAGAAGTCTTCTTGCCAAAACTAATTCATGAAGCAATTGCCTCTATCACTCACTAAACTATTGGGTAGTCCATGGAGTTTCATCACTTCCTTTAAGAATAGATTGACCACTTGCGACACCTTAAAATTTGTAGAAATGTGCATACTTCATTTGTCTGTCCACAACAACACATAGTTCTTACTTTCCCATATATTCTTCAGGATGGGTAAGGGCTGCAAAAGACCTATTGAAAATTTCTTTTTCTGATTTATTATTTTGACAAATTGTGCATTCTTTGATATGGGCGAGGATATCATCCTCGAGTCCCTCCTATGTGAGCCTTTCCCTAATCTGTTTGTAGGTCTTGAAAATCCAATGTGGCCCGCCAAGGGAGTATCATGAACTTACTGTAAAATCTTTCCCGTCATCCTTGATTTTGGTACCAAACAAACTCTTCCTATATAGAGAATGACTTCATTGCAAATAGTGTTATTGTCATCAATAGCTTCCCTTCTAACACAACTGGAAACACATTCTTGGCATACTTTGTTATGAGTTCATTCTACCAATCTGTTGAGATATGACATATGGAACATAGATTCAGTCTTTTGGATAACACATTAGCAACAACATTCTTCTTCCCTTTGATGTACTCAATATCAAAATCATACACTTGAAGTTTTCACCCACTTTTGTTGCCACTCATAGATCCTTCTAATTGAGATAATATCTCAAATTTTAGTGATTAGTTTTGACCACAAATTGACCTCCCACCAAGTATTTCTTGAACTTGACCAATGTGTTCATGATGGCTAGCATTTTCTTATTATATATGGAGAACTGTCTTTTCACCTTTGTGAGTTTTCGTCTTTGAAAAGAAATCAGGTGCTTGTTTTGCATTAGCATGGTCCCTATTTTCTATCCCGATGCATCGCATTCCAATGTGAAAGAAAGAGTGAAATCTAGAATTGCTAACATAGGATATGAGCTCATTATTTCTTTTAGTTTGTTCAATGCTCACTGTGTATTCTTAGTCCATGCAAAAGCTCCTTTCTTTGTTAGGTCAGTTAAGGGTGTGGCTAGTTGAAAAAACCATTATCAAAACGCCTATAATAGCTGCAAAGGTTGAAGAATCCTCATAGTTTGTCAAGGTCCTTGGGGACGGCCAGTCTTGATTTGCTTTGATCTTCTCCATACCTATTGACACTCCCTTTACATTGATGATGTAACCTAGATACAAGATCTTTGTCATAGTGAAACATCATTTGTGTTTCCAAAATTCTCTACGCTTCATCGATGTGTTGTAGGTGCTCTTCCCATGTTTTATTGTATATCAAAGTGCCATCAAAGAAGACAAGAACAAATTTTCTCGTTTGCTTGCCAAAAATTTGATTGATGCTTGTTTGGAAAGTTGTTGGAGCATTTGTAAAACCAAATGGTATATGACAAAAAAGTAAAAACTCAAACTACCTGTAGGAGCATCAAAAAATAGTCTTGTGAATATCCTCCCCACGGGCTCTCATATGATTGTACCCTGATCTGAGATCTATTTTTGAGAAATAAACTGCTCCACCAAGCTCATATATCAATTTGTCAAACTTGGTAACGGGGTATTAGTTCTTCATAGTTTTCTTGTTCAGTGTGGAACAATTGATGCACATTTGCATTGTGCCATTATTTTTCTTTACCAAAACCACAAAGGAAGCAAAGGGACTTAAGTTGGGTTTGATGTTTGCCATTTCCAGTAGTTCTATAATGACCTTTTCAATTTCTGCATTATATCTCCTAAGTTGGTAATGAGTAGTGATGACGGGCTTAATGCCTTCCAACACAATGTCGTGCTCAAAGCCTTTGTTTGTTGATCTCCCCAGAGGAATGTTGTTGAATACATTACTATGCTTGTCCAAGATGCTCTATACATCCACATTATAGGCCTTCTTTTGTTTGACGAGTTTTGTTATGGTCACCAAACATCAAGTTGCCCACACAGCTTGCTTACGACGATAAATTCTCTCCTGTCTCTTAGACGAGTCAACCTTGGCGTTTCATTTGTCATTCCCTGCAGTACCGGTTATTTTCCCTCCAATTGAAATTTCAGCTCCATGGTTTGGAAGTTTTGTGTGATATCTCCTAATCAGTGCAGCCACTGGATACTTAGGACCATCTCTGTGTGTCCTATGCTGACAACGTAGAGTCGTCCTTGATATGGTATCCTTTCAGATTAAGATTCGGTTGGGAAATCTTTCTATTGCATTGGATGGTGAAACTGTTAGCCACCATAACACTAAATCCTTCAAAGTCCTTTGTCTTGAGGCCTCACTTGGCCACGAGTCCCTCATCAATGAAGTTATTGAATGGCACCAGTGTCAATGTGTATAATTACCCTTTGACCTAACAAGACCCTATAGATGTGAAGGGGTTGTAGCTTGGAGTACCAAAGAGTGTGGGGAGAGCGCATCTTGAGATTGTTAAAGTATTGTTCGTTCGTGTTTAATAAAACGACGAGACAATAGTAAAATATATATATATATATATATATATAATATAATAATTGAATATATATATTAAATTAAAGATATAATATATATTAACATGTTCATGAGTGAAAACCATATATATATATAATATAATATAATATAAATTAAATAATAATGAAATGACATAGTATTGAATCGGTCGACTTAATAGTCGACTACATTATCGATATGCATTAGTATAGTGACTGTTATATATTAACAGTCACGATACTATTGTGACTGTTAGTATATAACAGTCACGATAATATCGTGACTGCCGATACTAATTAAAACAGTCGGTTATAATATGCGCTTGGTTATGCAGTTTAATATGTGGTTTAATACGTGCATAAAACAATAATTATAATATGTTAGTATGAATAGTCATGACTCATCAATATGATGAGTCATGTCTATTCATACTCACATCTTTTGGAATCAATATATATAGTCATTGGTTTTGTAGAATCAATCAATAAACAAGGCAATTGTATTCTACTACAGCAATTAAGTTTTATCTTCAGATCATATTCCTTAACATGGTATCAGAGCAGCAAGGTTATTA
>MU225785.1:264132-274347 GCA_018584345.1 Thuja plicata
ACCATTAGTTAATGGTTATCGTAAATGGTAGTGGCTGTGATTATAATGAAACCCGATAACACTTAATCGGTCGCATAAACATCGACTGTTATAAACAGCGATTACTAATTACATTTAATATTAATAACATATCGCATGTATATATATATATATAGAATATATGTTTATATTAATCAATTCGATGCTATAATTTAACAGAGTCAACACTTCCTTATTTAGAAAAGTATTGACAACTTGATCTTGCAATTTAAAGAACATTCTTTTGTGTGTAGCTCTGAGTGGTCTCCAAATTATTACCTTCAGAAGCACTTTCTTCACCTGTCAGCTGTCTAGGTGCATTCATATTAATATCCATCTTACGAAGCAACTATGCCATCATATCAAAATTTCTTTTGACCCGACTCTCAAGTTCTTTGTCTGCGTTCACTCTCTTTTCTCTTTTTTTCCACATTGTTAAACTTTGCAATGAGTTCTGTAGGAGATGGTTGAGTCTTTGATTTCTACAGATTGGTTTTGTTTCCTAATCTCCCTCAATTGATATCTGATTGCTTTGTCACTGTACTGCATCAAACCGAAACGTGCAAAGTTGAATTTTGAACACATAGGTTGGCAAGATTGATATAGAAACTCCCTAATTTCCATGCAGGCTGCAAAGCTCTAGTGAGCTGGAAACTTTGCACGTGAGATTATCTAAAATGAAAGTGATATCACAAGAAAATAAACCACTGTGAGAGTAATACTCATCAATGGATGACACTGACTGACACTAATAGAGGTCTCTGATTTCCTATCTGAAATAAAGCAGTGATTGACTCAGAACTCTCCTCCCAAGCGTCTAATTCTGAACATTATAGAGGCAGCAATGGCAAAATCTGAGAACTATGATAATATGGGGTCTTGCCAATGTTTGCCAATTTGCTTAACTGGTTTTGCATCAATCCTATAAAGTGTTCTGCTCAAAATATCATAGGATATTCAAGCAACCTTAGATAGTGGGACATTTGTCCATTCCAAACTTTCATGCTGCCTTCCACGGTTTCTTCTTTGAGCATAGTCGGTGGTTCTGGTTGATATGCCAATCAGTGGCAAGGAAAGAATTGAAGAAATTTTAAGCTCATTTTCATTGTTTACTCTTATTTATACCCCAGGCATTTTTGTACATGTAGACCTTACAGATTTAGATTGTGATTTCGTGCTTTATGGCTCAGCATTTTTGTACATGCAGAGCTTAATGAGTTCCTTTTAATGTACACACACAGTGTTTCCGTTTTGTGGTTTTATTTTACTATTGTGTTATTGTGGACTTTTTCACTAAATTGATTATTTTCATTTTAAATTCATCTTAATGATGATTATTTTCTGAGTAGTCATCAACTTAATGACTTTTGACTTATGTATACTGTTTATTATCTCAAGACAAGGAAACTCCCAGAAGGATTTTTTAGTATGCACGAATGGACAACTGATATAATACACCACTTTGGGCTTTTCACTTTCTCTAGTCTTTGCTCATTGGCAAAGATTTTTAGTGAGAGTGCCTTATTAAGTTTTCCTTGTCTCACAGTTATTAACAGTGTGGGATTATTATGACTTAAAATTTGTTAGTTGTAAATAATGGGTGCTTTTTTCTTTTTTCTTTTAGATAGCAGGAATCGGGTAGGCCCTCCTCCCCCCCCACCCTGCTCCAACAACCACCAACAACCATAAACAGTAGTGCACCAGGTAAACTTTATAACGTGACGTGTGATGCTAGCGCAACTCGCTCTCCACTACCACGTGGTGTGGGGGGAGACTGAACCTTGTGACCTTGTGCCTACCATAGGAAGATCTTGCCAATTGAGCCAAGCCCCCAGCCGTAAATAATGAGGGCTTACAAATCATATTATTTTAAGATATTTTACATTTGTGGTAATTTTTATTACATGGGTATTGAAATTCTGAAGCCAAACAATGATGACTATTTTCCATAAATAGTCATTACTTAAATGATTTTTCACTTATGTGTACATTCCATTGCCAATAATCACAAGACAAGAAGATCCACAAAGCACACAAGCACAAAGTCTGATGTGGTTTTGCTGTGAATTTGGAGTGTCAAATGCTAGAGCAATTTGTGCAAAGTGGGTTGCTTGGCTTTATGCTTGTGGATTCAGTGTAGAAGAGACCATGTAGTGTGTTCTCTTCAACTACTATGTTAGTATTTCTTTGCTTATTGACCTTGTCAAGGTTTGCTACCCTTTCATCTAACTAGTTTTTGTTTCATTCTTTGGGGCTTCATTTAACCAAGGCACATGGGGTTGGTTAAGTTTGCAACAACCAAGTATTTGAACCAAAATTCAAAAATTTGTGACTTAGCAAAACTCAACAGATCAAATTTTGACTTTAGATTTAATGACTTGGCAATTTTAAAAAAACCTTAGATTGCGTAAAAACATAAATTTAATGCAAACTATAGTTACAAAACATATAAAATGAGTTTGTAGAACATTGATGAAGTGTTTTCTATTATATTTGATAAAAATTTAAAACAGTACAATATTTCATCAACATGTGAATACAACAGCCAATAATATGATATGAATCTAATTATGATTGAAAATCAGTATAGAATATTACAATTCATTACAAGTTGCAATAATTTATAATTTTCTCTCCCACTTATACATCCTATTGAAGGATGAGTTTCTACTCCTCAATCTAGAATCCAATGAACCCAAGATCATTATCACCGTCAACTATAATGTCAATCAATACAACTCCTTTTATAAACATGGAGTCCTTATCGTGGGCAATTTAGTTTCTTAATGGATCAATGTCATTTGAATGAAGTGCTCTCTAATGCTAGATGAGGCCTTCACATTTTTGAGGGAAAACGAAGGTTGTATTACATGAAGACAAAGGTCATCAAGGCACTTTTGTGTCAAATTGTTGCTATTTTTTTAAAAATGGCCTCAAACAAGCTCCAATTGCATTCACATCTAGAAATGTTACAAGGTTGGGACAATATTCAAAGGGATAGTTTTTAAATGTTCGAGATTTTTGCATCTCAATTTGCTCAACAATCAGCCTCGAAGAAGATATTCACAAGCTTATAATTGCACACATAAAGAATTGAAGTGACAGATTAGATTTTTTGTTACCTTGTGCTTGGGTGGTTCTCTTGTAAATAGCTAGTGGTGAAGAGAAGAGCTTTCCCCCAGCACACTTTTTTCTTAGTAACTCTACAATTCTGATCCTTGACCTCTTCTTTAGGTGTCATCTTCTCAATGCATGCAGTGAGGCCCTCTATAACCTTCCCATCAACAATTTTGAATTACTCTATAGAAAAAAGCTGGGTTGAGGTAGTATTCCACTGCAGGAATAAGTTGGAGTTAATTGTTCCACCTTTGATCACTAATAGGTTCAATTTTTTTTCTTCCGTATAAATCTTTTGGTTGGCCTCCTTGGCCAAGTCCATGGCCTCATATAGATAACCCATTGGGATTTAGTCCTCCCACTAAGTGTAAAACCTTGACTAAAGAGTGTTTGGCAAGATCTTACTACACTAGGAAGAAGTACCTGATCTATAGTCAGTTGAAAATCCTTAAAGGTATGGTGGGTGGGAATGGTAGGGACATTTCAAAGCAAAGCAAATCTTGGTTTTGATACCTACACACGAAAGTTGCAATGAAAAATAAAAATAAAATTGAACAATATCTTGTAATTAGAATTTAGAAAAAAACGAAAAAAAAAGAATTTAGAAAAAGTGATTTTAATGCATATTATTTGAATTTTAAATAGGAGTTTGCAGTGATCTTGATGTTTTTATTGATGCTTGTGAAGACTTTATAAATAATTGTATTTGTGATCCTCTCTCCTTCTATCTTCTCTGAATAAGAATAATACCTGTATATTTGGCTCACAAATATCTTGTTCCCATTGGTGTGGTCTTCCATACCAATGGAGGGCATAGACAACCTTGATTAAGAAGATTTCTTGGATAATTGTAATTGATCTTCTGTAGGAGGACATAGACAAGCTTGAAAATCTGTAATGGAAGATGCCAGGTACATCGATAATCACCCTTGGGTGCTTAGCTAAAACAATGTGGTCAGCACAAGGGCTCCAATAAAGTGTGGTATGGTTCTCCTTGCTGCTACATGTGTTGATACATTATTTGTTACAATTTGGATCACATTTTCTGTACCTATTACCAACCTCAAAAACAACCTTTTCCAAGTTAGGATCTTTTGAGGCCACTAATAAGTTGACGACTGCAATTCTTTCCATCTCTCCGCCCATTTAAAGATATATTTCTTTTACTCATGCACAATTGTCTCTATATTTGTGACTGCTTTTTGGAACAACAACTCACTTAAGTCATGTGGACTAGGCTTCTTGAACCCTTTCCCTTCAACAGTTAATGCTGAGACCAAATTCTCCCAATAAATTCTTCTTGTCACTTTGAGTGGAAGCTGATAGAACTAGAAATTTGTACAAGTCATGCTTGCTTCTTCATGATTCTCCTTGTTCCTACCTTACCTCCAATCAAAGGTTGCAAACTTGGTGTGTTCTGTGGAATGAAAAATACCCATCGCTTGATTCAATTAGAGCTTGATGAAGTGGATGGGCCATGAATTTGTGGACCATGAGAGACACCCACAATCTCTATAGCAATTTCTTCCTCTAATTTTTGTGACATCTTGAGATCCACAACTGTTTCTAAGATTGCAGCTGTTGTCATCTTCTACAATTCTTTTCCTATGTCAAAGCAAGGACTGCATCCATCTTCTGCACGACCTATTTGTTTAGACTCAGTTTCAATCCACAGTAGTTGCTGTAATGTCCCCAATTGGGACTATATTTGATTTACCTTAAAATTCCCAACTAGGGTTAGGTTTGCACTTAGAAATGGTAATTTAACTTAGTCTATAATATTCCCTATTAGGACACCACCAATTTCCAATGGTTAACACACATCACTGTGTATTTTAAATTGGATTAAGGAACAATCATTGATTCATAATACATATTTAAGTCTCAATTCCTCACTTCTCTCCTAATCATTGATCTTAAGAAAGATGGTAGAATTACTGTGCTCGGGCGCAAAAAATAGTCTACAAGTGGGCTACCTCAAGGTTCTTACCCGTCTTGGGACCCTCCCGTCATGTGACCGAATTACTCCGCCTCTCCCTTCGCAAACTCCCTATCCTCTTAATGGTAATTAGTGAGTGAACAAGGAATAGACTAAGTGTATATTACACACACACATATATATTACCCCGGGTTTCCGGAACGAGGAGACGACAGTGGGGATGACTATATAAAAAATAGGAAAATTTTAAATTTTCATATGAAAACATGGATAAAGCATGCTTATATACATTATAGAACCTTAACATATGACATTTGTGTTAAATGATGTAAATTGAGAGTTCACATGAAAGTGGAAGTCAAACAAATTATCAAAACTCAAACATTATTTAAATTAATTTTATGGGACAGCTAGGGGACGGGTTTCCGAGTTTTCGGGACATACCCGTTTCCGGGATGGGTCAAATTATGCCAAAAATGCGTCCCCAGGTTACACTGATACATACATACATATAATACATACATACATAATAGTAACAATATATATATATATATATATATAAATATATAAGACCATATAATGGTTCTAATCCCTAACAAGAATTCAGATGTAATATTCTATAATCAGTAAACTTATTGATGGTTATTAGCAATATGTATATATATAATTCATTTCCTTTTTTGTCTCTTCCTTGTGAAGAGTATCCCATATATTTCTTTTATTCTTCCCCGTGATCAGTACTCCCTATTTTCATAGTCTCCTATTCAATGCCGCCTCATTGAATGATTTGGCAATGTCTTATATATCTTGTAGTGGAGTGAAAGACACATCCCCTGTCCTTTCCTATTTGTCGTATCGTTTCATCACAGGTCTTAAACATCTTTCTGATCATACCCATTCCTAACATTTGGATTTGCATCTTTCCATTAGGACAAATATCGACTTCCCATTAATCTCATAGTTATTACACACAAGCCATTGGATTAGCTAATTCTCTAATTGCTATCGCTGGTGGATACTGTCTTTGTGTTTTCCAATCATCCTTGTTCGATTAGTGTCAATAATGTGTAATACCTTTTCGTAACCTTGACTAACCGGTTTCTCAATAGAATTAACGTTGCCGTTAATTGCTGTCGGCAGGGAATATAATTGTTGCTTCTTTACAACCAAATTGGTTTTGGATTAATATGATTGCTGTCTAACTTTAATCTTTGTTATCATCTTATGTTATTATCGGCGCTGAGAGCCATTGATGTTCAAGTAACAATCATAGCTTGACTAATTCTTGTCAAAACGCTAAATTAATCTTGATTGGCTTCAACAAAATAATCAATTTATCTTCATTAATATGTTCGTTAGTATTAATCTTAGATTACTGCTGCAAACCATATTGATGACGCATCGTCCAACTAATTGTCTTCACTTTAAGTCGATGTCAAGATGTGATCCCAATTGTATTAGTTTCGCAGACATATTACTTCAATATCAAGACTTTGTCCTTCACCATAGAAGGAATATGGCAACATGAGTAATATAGACATTGCTTCCGTCTTAATTCCTTTTGGTTTGCTTGCTCATGGTGGTATAGACGATGCTTATGCATTGTAGCTCATTGCAATCATTTCTTCATTCATCATTCAGCAATCTCCCGCTATGCAGTGGTGCTGGTCTCTTTACTATTGATATTCATGATTCTCTTGTCAAACAATAAATGATGATAGCCTGCTGTTACTGTCGATGGATTATGGCCTTGAGCCAATATTACTATTGGTAATTGCTGTTAATAATATTATTTTAAACATTGACCGATGTCCCGTACTTGATGGTCGATTCTCTTTAGTGATTTCATGAAGGTCTACAACTGATCGACCTTTACGATTATTTGTCTTGTATGTATTATTCTTGATCGCAACGATAGTGCCTAATGGATGATTATGATGATTCTGACCCTTCTTATTTCTCCTAATGCTGCTAATGGAAAATCATCTTATTTATAAGACTTCACAATTTTCCTTTTATTTCTCCAATTATCTATTCCTTATGTACAACTTATTCTGTAATTGTATTATATTATTATTATATAATTTAATTCCGTTATCATTATTCTTATTATTAAATCTTATTCCATGGAGGAGATGTTACAGTTGCAAATGTCTGATTCCAGGGTTGACCCTGCTATGCCATGCTTTTCAGCGGCCACCTTGTTTCCAACTCTTCAACATACACTTCCTGATGCCATTAGATACAAACTGCAAACCCTGACATTGAAAAAATAAATAGAACAAATTTAATTGCTGAAAACCCTGGCATTGAATTTTTTTAGAAAAATAGAGCTTGGCTTTGAAAAATCGAAAAGAGAAAATAAATTTCAGAAAAGTAGAACCCTAGTTAGTTTAGAATCTTTAGATTAATTTGAATGCATGTAAAACACATTTATACATGTAAACTTAAGTTTTTAAATGCCAAACAAATTGGATAAAATTGAAAAAAAAAAAACTTAGGATAGAAAACTTACCTGAAAGTCAAAGATATTAAAAATAGTTGAAATCTTTTTCCACAATAGCCTAAAATCATCACAAGAACTAGAAGAGCTCAATGGCGAAGAATTACTGTGAGTGAGAAGTGAGGGTGTTAAAAGAGAAAAATACCCATGTTTCAAAGAACTTGAAAATATCTAAAATCTTGTTCGCCTAAAATCATCACAAAAAGAGCTCAAAGGCGAAGAATTGCTGTGAATGAGAAGTGCTGGTGTTAAACAGAGAAAAATACTACCCACTTTCTGGGTGCTTTCTTGGCACACTCTGCATGCAGGCTGTTTTGCAGACCCGGGGTCAAGTTGCAGACTCAGACTCATCAAGTACTTGCAGTGAGTTCAAGCCTGCAACTAACTTAGCAGAAGTTGTAGCTTGCAAGTACTCTGGAGTTTCTTGCAAGTTTTAAATCTATGAATTGAACAAAATATTTTTGTAAACAATTCTTTTGTGGGTTTTTACAAAGGGGTCACAAAAAAAAAATTGATGTTTTGCTTGGTGGTCTTAAAAGATAAATTTTTACTTTTATCTGTATTTTTATGCTACCTGCTTCAAACTATCTTGTATTAGCTGATATGGGCTGTGTTATTGCCAAGCCAGTTCACTTCTGTTTATTTTGCTCTACTTTTCAAGTGTCCCATAGGACATCTAGTCATTTCAGTGCAATATTTTTTAATTTAGTTCCGTGTGTCGCTGCTTTTAAGTTGTCTCCAAATTATTTCTTTGCTTTTACATTGCATCTCGAGTCTGACTTTTTTGCATCTTGTTCACAAAGATTATCTGTCTGGTCGGATAAATCATAGTCAAAATTCTCTCATCCCCAAAATTTGAGGAAGGGAATTGACTTGGCCTTATCAACCTTAATTCTCAAGCCTTCAATTATTATTGGTGTCTGTTAATATTTACAGCTTAATAATATCCAGAATCAATTAATGATTCCTTTTCTTTCATGTCTTTGGGTATCACTTTATTATTTATATTATTCAAAGTTATCACCATTTGGGCTTTGGACTTCGAGCATGTTAAATTATATCTTATCATGAAGGGCAGTCGTGGGTGCCATCAACCACTCTCTTGCAAGGACTGCCCTTTGTTTATCTAGAACATAGTTGCAATACTCACTTGACAAAAGCTCGCCAAGGCAAAAAAAAAAAAAAACAGGAAAAACTCGGCAAAAAACTCGGGAACTTAAAAAACAGCTTAATTTTAATTAGAAATGCATTTTTTTTGCAAAATTTAATGAGAGGATGCATCCAATGAGTTAATTAATAAGAACACAAAAGAAACAAGTTGAGTTTAGATATATATAAATGCAAAGTGGGTACAAAATCACATTCTCATGTGGAATGCTGATGGCTAGAAGCCTAGAAGCAAAATAGTACTAAATAGTTTGAGTTTCTGTAAAACTAGAAGTAAATACATCATTACAAATTAAAATTAAATCTTCCTCTTCCCAGCTCTACTAGCAAATGTGGGAGAGGCACTAGAGGGTCTAGTCCTAGTAGTAGAACTAGAACCCAACACTGGCCCTGGGCGTGACTGTGCCTCCTCGCTCGGTATCTCTAATGATGCGTGTGGCTCGCCCTCCATCCTGGATGTAGCTCCTCGCACTGGCAATGACTCCTCATCTTACTCCTCAATGTCATCCAATGTGAAACCAAATCCACCCTCCTCCATAGCCTGCCTCTCCAAATCTGTGATGTCACCCTCTGTAAACAATGGAGGCTGCTCCTTTGCCGTCCAATCACTATAAGGATCTATATCGTCCAAATCAATTGGACCAACTGGTGCTTCTTTTGCCTTTTTAATGCGCAACTTAAGATTATATTGCACATAGACAAGGTCATTGAGGCGTTTTTGGGACAAATTGCTTCTCTTCTTTGTGTGGATGGACTCAAATAAGCTCCAATTGCGCTCACAGTGGGATGAGCTATAGGGCTGGCATAAGATTTTGAGAGCAAATTTCTTTAGATTTGGGGTATTTCCACCCCAACTTTGCCACCACTCATCTGCAAAATAAAATATTGAGAAGTTAGAAAGCAAAGAGAAAAGAGAAAAGCGAAAATTTAATTTATCAAATGACAAAATTGCAAATGTTTTACTTGGGGTTTGAGTGCCTCTTGCTCTCTTTGTCAATTTTGAAGAGAATAAATTACCCCTTGTTTCCACATACATTTGTTGTTCGGTCACAACACAGTCTCTCTCCGCATCACTGAGTATCATCCTTTGAATGCATAGAGAGAGGCCCTCCATGACCTCTCCATTAGGATATGAAAAAGAATCATCGTGCCTGAAAGTTGAAACAAATACAAAGTGAAACCAAGTCTTAGTACACAACCTACAAAAACAAAGTGAAATCAAGTCTTAGTACACAACCTACAAAAACAAAGTGAAATCAAGTCTTAGTAAAATCTGAATAAGAATCATCATACCTGAAACGGGGATTGAGGAAGTACCTTGCTGCATGAATGGCTTGGTGGAGTTGATTGTTCCACCTCTTATCAATAATTTCCCAAATGGGATCATATTTGAGTCTATCCCCCTTGTAGTAATTTTTTATAGACTCTTTGGCCCTATCCATGGCCTCATAAAGATACCCCATTGGGGTTT
>MU225785.1:284160-298480 GCA_018584345.1 Thuja plicata
CTAGGGTTAGATCTGAAAATCAATTGTTAGGAGCAATAATAACCAGCAAATAGTCCAAATGACAACTCACATCATGCATTGAACCATGTGAAAAATAAGTGCAAGCTAATCATTAAATGCCCTTTTTTAATTTTTATTTTTGACGTAGTCAACAAGATCTGATTTGTTTGCTATGAATTCGGATCCCAAACCCTAAATACAGAAAAAAGACCCCTATTAAAAAACAAAGAGCTTCCCAAAAATGTCAGAATTTTAAAAATATCTTTTAATTTGTGCCCTACGGAGCCATTTTCCCAAAATAGACCAATTTTCATAAATCAACCAAATGAGCTATAATATTGCATCCAAATTTAGAAATCAAAGAATGGACCCCCTGTAGAATTTAATGACCTTTCCGAAAATGTAAAAATTTCCGAAAAATTCGGTGATTTGCGCCGAAAATAAAGGTTTTATGAAAAATAAAAAAAAAATTATAAAAAATTCAAAATACCTCAGAAAATTCTGAATTTTTTACTGGAGCTTCTCTGATATGTCGCCAACCTGCAAAAAAAATTTCAGACCAAAACTCCAAGCCGTTTGGGAGATATGATCAAATCTTTGAAAATCTAAGGTTTTCATCTTCAAGCAAATCTGCACAAGGGTTAGGCTTGAAAAACTTCAATAAAATAACCATGTAAAGATTAGAAAATCTGAGATCTGAATAAAATGGAGGAAAATCAAGAGCATCATGCCCCATGGTGGGCGCCAAAAATGTGTGCTAAAATGTTGACACATTTTTATAAATCATTCCATCCAAGGTTGCTCAAGAATGAGTTCTCAAATATCGATCCATAGCTCTCTAGTCATGGAGTGCAAAGGTGTGAAATGGAAGCCCTCAGATTGACCAATTAGTGCCTATGCAAGTACACCATGAAACGAGAGATTCAAATGCATGAAAATGAGATCTACTCTATATGATTGCAATGCATAAAAAGAAATCAATCTAAATGATAACAATGCATGATTAATCTATGAAAGGAGATACAAATGCAAGTTTAATCTATTAAAATAAACATGAATCTAATCTACATGAATAGCCATGGATGCAAGAAGAAGACAAGAAGAGAGAAGTTGCAATATCCAAGCTCAAGTGCTCAAATCCTCCTCCAAAATTGCTCTCCAAACCTGCAGCATAACAATACTATGAAAACCTAATATTGATGATTGATTGATGATTGATGATTGATTTATTATCAAATGAGAAGGAGAGATTTCCTTATAAAGAAAAGTGAACGGTTGAGATTAAGAGGCAAAAATCAAAGGCTATGATTAAGAGGCAAAAACCCACCACTTAGGAAGATGTGATGAAAAAGGGATTTTTATTTAATTTTCATTTAATTCATTTCCTTTTTCAACAAATAAAGTGCTTTAAGTGAGGATTTTTATTTATTTAATTAAAAGAGGGGTTTTCTTTCAATTAAATAAATTAGAAGAATTTTATTTAATTAAATGGGAGAAATTGAATTTAATTAAATAAGAGGAATTTAATTAAAAGGGAGATTAAATCTTTTAATTAAATAAGAGGAATTTTATTTAATTAAAAGGGAGATTAAATCTTTTAATTAAATAAAAATGATCAAACCTTAGGAAATATTAAAATAATTGAATAATTGAATTAATCACAATTTGATCTAGGAAATTGATTTGAATTGAAAATGTTGCAAAGCATTGATTCAGGAAATTGATAAATTGATAAAATAATAAATGGGGCCCAAAGTCTAGGCGACCATTTTAGGGTGCATACACTACTGGGCTAAGCCTAACCGAGTCACAGTTGGTCACTATGAATGTTTCTACAGTGAGCATTGATGCTACAGTTGGTGCAACAAAAGTTAATGATCCACTGGATACTGAAGTCAAGGATGATAGTGAAAAATGTAAGGAAATTGTTCCTTCACCTAATCCCAAGGTCAAAGGAAAAGGGAAGGAAACAGATACTGATGATATTGATCTTGAGGAAGATATTGTGATTCCAAATTGGGATCAATCCAACTTGACAGTAGAGCAGATGGATATACTACGGGAGCTATGGAAGAAAAGAGCTACACAACAAAAGCTCCGAGTAGAAAAGAAGAGAAACAAAGTGCTAGAGGACATAAATGGTATATTCCTAGATGCACTAGAAATAGAAGTTGATGAGAATGACTCTATTATGGATCAACTTGTTAATATAGCCCACAAGTTCAATAAAGATTTAAGTGGTCAAGAGAAACTACTGCAGAAAGCAGAAAGGAAGTTTGAGAATAAAGTTCTAGAGAATGTTGCAGGTAAAATTGCAATAGATCAAGTGAAGCTAAACACTCTCATTAGCTCTCGAGAAACTACTGTAAATAATGTTGTTTCATTATTTGTAATGTTGAGTGATACTTCCAACTTTACCTTGGAAATCAAGACCAAACTGACAAAGATAGACACAAATTTGAAGGAAAGTGCAAACCAATTGGCACTTAACCCTAGTTCGAGTTCAACACATTTTGTGAAGATCAAGTATCTGACAGACATGTAGGCATAATTACTAAGGGAAGAAGCAAGAACAAGGAAATCCCTTACAGCTATGCAAAGCCAACTCCTTCCACACATGGATGTAATGTAGAAACATATTGCTCATGCCAAGACACTTATACATGACAACAACTTTTCAGTTGCAGAGCTTATGATGGAGTTGTCAGCAGAGATACAAATTGAGTTGCACATCCTGAAGATGTTGCAAGACAATTGGGACAGTACTTTGTCTCAAATTTTGAAGGTACATAGTGATTTCCTATCCTACTTCGGTATTACCTTGTAGATATATTTTTAGCATTTGTGTCAAAAACAAGGGGGAAAGTTATTGTATATACATATAAGGAAATACATGTACAGAAGAGAAGAGAAGAAGAGATATATATATAGCAGAGTTACAAAAACAATTTTGAAAAATAAAAAACAGAGTCAGTTGTAACCAAGTTACAAAGTAGTTGTCAAAACCCGAGCAAGTACGCAAGTAGATGGAAAGGGGGAGTTTTGACTTAGCAGTTTGATCAGATTTTTGGATATGATAAGTGTTTTTGGTCACTAATGCCAAAGGGGGAGATTGTTGACCTTATGGCAAGACTTGTTGTCAATTAGTGCCAAAACACTTAGTTATTACAGTGTTGACCGAGCCAGCAGCTTGAAGTGCAACCCGAATAGTGGCAGTGTCGACCGAGCAGACAGTGACAATCAGTATTACCCGAGTGATCAATGTGACCCGAGTACACAGTGTAGCCCGAGTGCCAGAGTTTACTATGTTGCCCGAGCAACAACATATTGCCTGAGTGCCAGTATATCACCCGAGTGGATTACCGGACCCGAGTAACAGTATTGGGCCGACTTAGTTTATATTGTTTGATATTATTGTATATCATGGAAGCCGACTTACAAAAGTATTTGATTTGGATAAGATATATATGTAAGGTATTTTGTTTATCCAAATATGTGTGAAATAAGTATATATGCGAATATGAAGAGGCAGTTTGATTAGAAGATTGCAGAAGTGTAAAGGAACAACAGAGACTCATCTATCACATTCAGGTGATTAGTTTTTATATCAAAGGATCTTATTCAGCAAATCAGAGTTGCATAGAAGATCATCTACTGGTTCATCCTAACAGGTGCATCAGCTCCTTTAACAAGGTGGACTTAACAGTCTTTTACAAATCTCCTAACAGAGTTGCATACTTAATTGTATTGTACAAAATCCTTTCACAAGGTGGACCTAACAGTCCTTTACAAATCTCCTAGCAAAGTTGCATACTTAATTGTATTGTAAAAAATCCTTTCACAAGGTGGACCTAATAGTCCTTATTGTTCCTAATAGGGCAGACCATC
The DNA here is from genome assembly GCA_018584345.1 of Thuja plicata. Lineage (NCBI taxonomy): Eukaryota > Viridiplantae > Streptophyta > Pinopsida > Cupressales > Cupressaceae > Thuja > Thuja plicata. Next base: position 288,049 of record MU225785.1, read on the forward strand.
AGAAGTGGTTAATTGTAAGCTTTAACAGGCTAAATTTATATTGCAGTACTAAATCTTGTGGGTACCATCCCCACCCCAATTTTACTTTCTATTTGGAAGGTTTCTGGGTAACCAAATATTGTGTCAAGTGTTGTGGATGTTTATTACTTTTCTGTTCTATGCATGCAATCGGATTAGATAATCTAATAAAGGATTAAAGAGATTAAGTTTTATAGGTTCCTGATTCACCCACCTCCTCTCAGTCACCTAGCCTCAATATATTTCCAACACAAGAATGCTTTGCAACATCAAGAAAATTATTGCAAACCTTGTGACAACGGGCTTGACCAAATCTCTCCCATTACTGTGCTCTCTCATCAAACTCAGAACCCAAGGGTGATTGTAGATATACTTTGTGATCCGTGTTGCATCTTCCACAATTCGAGTCACCCAATCAAGTTTTCCTATGTCCTCCAAAAGAAGGTCAAGGACATGTGCTGCACAAGGTGTCCCAAAAAGAATGGGGTGCCTCTCTTGGAGGATTTTACCTGGCATATTAGTAAAAAGAATCAATATTTAGTTTCTATATTTCACCTCAAAACTAAATTAAATATCACTTATTAATATTTAATCATATGTAACATAAAATTACCTGCTAACACATATGCTGCCGCATTATCTGTGATGATTTGCACCACATTCTCTATTCCCACCTCCATGACAACATTCTCCAACATTAATGCCAATGTTTGTGGGTTTTTTATGTTGTTGGAGGCATCAACCAATTTCCAAAACACCACATTGCCCTTGCAAGCAACCAAAAAATTAATAATGGTTCGGTTTTTTCCATCTGTCCACCCATTAGAAAGAATGGTGCACCCACATTTACTCCACTCTTTTTTTTGGTCCTCCACCACTACTCTTGCCCTATCAACAACATTTACGAGCAATCTACAAAATCAAAGTGAAATCAAGTTTTAGTTAACAATTTTGATTTAATAAACAAGAAAAAACAATTAAAATTTTAAAATGAAATCAAGTGGATTATGATTATTTACTAATCTCTCACTCAAATCATTGCGAGTAGGGCTCTTGTACCCTTTTCCTGAAACTGTCATTGCGGTCACCACATTGAGCCAATAGGGACTTTCAATCACACGCAAAGGGATGTTGTTTAAATACCAAAAATCAGCAACAACAATATCTCTTTTATCATGTACCTCCTTGTTCCATCCAGTGGCCTCTAATGATGGTTGTGCTTCAGGTGTGTTCCTGTGCACAAAATAACTCCCTATCCCTGATGCTGATGGTGGTGAAGAAGAAGGCACTCTACTAGAGGAAGCAAAAGCAGTAAAAGAGGAGGCACTCTATTTGCGGATGCGCGGGGCACGAAAAGAGCCTACTATGCTCTCAAGTGTTGCTTCTTCTTCTTCCATGTCAATAGAAGCACCTTGAGTTTCAGCTATGGCTGCCCTCAGCTAATCTTTCCCTCTCCCTATGCAATTTTTTCTCTTCCCCGGTTGCAAGTATGGAATTAACAAATCTTTTTATCTCTTCGGTGTTTTTGTCACATGGATTTGCATCATGCTTCCTAATGCCTGCAAGGTGGTATTTGAGGTGGTTTATGCCTCCAGAAATTACTCTCTCACATCTTATGCAAATCACCTTCCCAAGCTCATCTGGTGCTTCATAGGCATACCTCCATGTTTTATCTCTAGCATTTTTATGCCGGGTGCCTATATATCCAGAAGGGCATGGTGTTAGTGGCCACTCTTCCTGTGACCTTGCATTGTTGATTTAATGGTTAAACCGTTAACACTTAACTGCTGCCCTACACACAAAAAATGAATATTTTAGTTAAACAATTAAACAAAGTTGGAAACTATCTAAATTAGTTTCAACTTTCAAACTTTCAATATTTTTAGACATCATTCAATCTTTCAAAGTTTAAAAAAAGCTAAACAAATTGCTAGAGTTTGATTTTTTAAAACATAGTGATAGATTCAAGTTTTCAACAAAACATGTAAAAATTAGTGTTGAATCTTCTTCTAATGAATTAAAATCATTTCTAACTACTTAGGAATGATTTTGTATTCATTTAGTCCAACAACAAAAGAATATAATGTTTTTAAAAAATATTAAAACAAACTCAGCAAACCTACCTGGGAATGTGATTTTTCTTGAAAAACCGGTTGAAATCCACCTTAAATCCGCTCAAATCCGCCTCCAATACGCTGCAATCATCTAGCAAGGGCTCCAAAACACTAAACAACTCTCTCCCTCACACACAAACAACTCAAAATGAAAAAAACGAGCTGATAAAAGCCCTTTTTTAGCTTTATCCGCACCTAGAAAAACGCGGGCGAGTTTTTCTTTAAAACTCGCTGAGTTTTTAGTAAAAAATTGGCAAGTTTTAGTCTGTGAGTTTTAGTTTGCGAGTTTTAGTCTGCAACAAGGATCTAGAACTCCCATTTCTGTTTTCATATCTGCTTGGTGAGTCTTTTTATAGCTGGTTTGTCATGATATGAAGTAACATATTCTTAGTTTTCTCATTATCTCCATACATTTGTCCCAATATTTGAGACATTCCACTTTTGGTTCTTTCTACAAGAACTGACTTGTAGAATAAAAATGGAATACATGTTGGTTCTAGGAAGCTATAGCTACAACTTATGATGGTTTATTGGAAGCAAGCTTATTGGTTTTCAACTCAAAGTTGAAACAAATTGTGATAATGGTTACTGTAAGTAGAATTGCTGGTTTTCAATTTAAATTGGCGCATATCCAATTTTATCTAAAATCTGTTAAGCAAAACTTAAGTTTTTACTGCTATTTAGGGAATACTACGTTACCAAATCCTTCAATGGAACGCCCCCGGTCTGGTTCGTACTAGGTTCGGGCCTAGCCTTAGTTCCTTGCGGGTTTAGATAGAGCCCAGCCTTGCCGATCCGGGGGAGAATTTGGGCGTTCGCCAATGGACTCGATAGTATTTTGGAGTTTTTGATTTTTCTAAAATTTTAAAAAAATATTTTTTTCCTTAAAAGATCAAACCAACCCCCAACCCTAATTTTGACCACTAAAAACATTGAAAAATTAAAGCCTATTTCATTTATGCATAATAGAATGAAAAACAAAACCAATTTTCTCCATTGGTGATAATTTTTTTTGCTTGCCATTACTCAAAGAGAGTTGAAGATTGATTGGTGCATACTCTAGGCTGGTTCTTGAGCTATTCATACGCGGTTGCAAGTGTTAATTTTTTCTCAAAGACATTGAAGGGGATGATTTCAACAATGGAGGTAGGTTTTCGTTGTTTTTTTAAAAAACTTTTCCTTTCATTTTTTAATAAATTGAAATGAACCCTGTAGTTTTGTTTTATTTTCTTCCTTTTGGTTTATTGTTTTGTGCCTATCCATGTTGTTTATAGCAGTGCTTCTAGCTCTGGGAGCCAGCCCTAGTTTAAAACAAACCCATGCTCTCCCCTTTATAAATATGTGGAAATGGTAAAACTACTTGGTGGAGGAGGTTTCACTTGGATCTGTAATCATTGCAAAGAAAATATTATAGCTCATGTAGCTGAGTGAAAGCACATCTGTGCTTTATCCCTCAAAAAGGTATCAAATTTTTTTCCAAGCAAGCCAAAAGGTAAAGTCCTTGCAGAGGAACAAGTAATGAAAAATATTGAAGATCAAGCAAAAGCAAACGAAGCTGTAGGGAAAATAGCTACAGGTCCTCATCCTTTGGAAAAGTCTAAGAAAGGATTGAAAGACTCCATCAATTTCCAATCTCGAACCTATAAAGTGCCATTCATTCTTGTCTATACCTCAAGAACAACCTTTGCCACATAAGAGAGCAAACAAACCCTTGGAAACAATATTTCACAATGAGGGTAGACAAACTATCGAGAAAGACATAACTAGATGTATCTATGCTAATACGTTGGCATTTAATGTTGTTTGCTCACCTTATTGGCAAAAAATGGTGAGACCAATTAACAAGGCTCCAAAGGAGTTCAAGGGCCCTAGTTATGAGAAGGTGCATACTTCCTTATTGGAGATAGAGGTAAAACATGTAGAGGACTTGATGTGAGTTTTGTGACCACTCCAACATGCATGACGAAACACTTAGTATTCCAAGATGAAACACCAAATATCTAATTCTCTCTTGAACAAAGACACCACCTATGCTAAGATTGCAAAGAAAGATCATAGAGGCGACTCCAAGGTTCCTATTCTTGTTGGACACAAATCAGTTTATGATGTGGTTTGCTAGTAACCACACAGGGACTTACGCTATTCATTCCATGAACGATCTATCAACTTTGCAAATGCGAATGATTTAGTAATGTAGGTTCTTCAACTACTTCTAACAAAACAAATTGCAAAGGGAAGTTGGGTTTATAAAGCTAGGCTAACTCTAACAATGCAAGAAAATACTGATGGTGAGGTGAAACTAAACCAGTGCTTGCTTCGCTAAATCAACTGTGCAAGGGAGGGTGCAATCTTCTAAGGATGCGTGGATGATTTTCATATTGTCAACACTCATTCAAACATCTAATGATGGCGCAATCCAAATGAACATTTCCAATTGAAGTTAAGTGCTTGCAACTAGTTCAAACCAACTTTACACTGCTACATGCAATCAACAAGTACCAAAAGGTATGAACATAAGTTTCACCATAATTCACCAACAACAATATATTCCATTTATCTACTCAATTACTTCTATTCAACATAAATAAAATCCTAATCTAAGTGAGGAAATTTATAAACCATGCAATGCTCCAAAATAACACAAGTAATCCACCATGATAACAACAATGAATTTGAAATTACTTTGGCAACATTATAGCAACGATTTCTCCAAGTCTCTCCTCACAAATGAGAAGGCCTTGCCTTTTATATTTCAAGTACAATGAATGACCACGATTAACTTAAGATCAATGACGGAGATTGTTCGAACATAGCCCTAATTAGGTTTTGCCCTAACTACCACTTACAAGCATTAAATGTTACCAATTACAATGAGGCGCCACTTTGTGGGCCAATGAGAAAATTACATTGCTTTGATGAACCAATGAGAAAATTTGTTAGGTAAAGACATTAAATGCACTCCATATTTACACTTGGAATAACTTGATTGGATGAACTTGGACATGTGAAACTGAAATCCTTTGATTGGTTGAAGATGAATGGGCACCACCGCAGCATGTTTATCTTGTAAACTTCATCAATTCATGGCAATGAAAAGATATCTTGATACTCAACATTATTAAGCCTTCAATTGTGATGGCTCATATTCCCAAATTGCTTCATCTTCATGAATTTTCTCCACACTTGGAAATCCTTTATCTTGAATTACTTGAACATGTATCTCGCCTTGATCTTGTAGAAGTGATGAGGTCCTTCATGTAGTTGGATCATTCTAATTGATCTTGGATTTCTAAAGGAAATTCAAGATAGTGGTTATTTTCTCCATTTGCAGACTTGTTCATTTTTCTTGTTCTTTGAATTCCATCTTGAGGCGACTTGAACTTGAACTTGGATTTGCATCTTCATTCTGATCTTCAAATCTGAACCATCTTGCTAACTTGATGAATGAATTGCAAATGCCTTGTCGATGCTTGGAGTTGGCTTGTTCCTATCCTGAAGCTTTCCTCCTCCATTTCACCTTGCCAAAACAAGAAGGAAACTTGTGTTAGGTTTGCAAAGACAAAGATAGACAAAATTAAAGCATTCCCATGATGAAATAATCCCTTCCAATTACATGATTTAGCATTAGAGTTGAATTTGAAGGAATATTATGTTGTTTACAATCCTAGTTTTGTCCATGCATGAATTATCAAGCAAACTCCACCTGTGATTTCTAATTCTGATTTCGCATTGTGAGTTCATTATCAAATCAATTTCTGAGTTTTACAACTTGAGATCTGTAGAAATTCACCCCTTTTTATGGTTATGTTTGGGAATTCAAAAGCTTTCTCTTTAATTTCAGAATTATGATTTTTATCAATTTCAGACTTGGATTTGTCTTTGGATCTGCCCTGGCTAAATGAAAAATCACTGCAACTATGCTTGAAATCTGCCTTCTTTTACTAATTCGCACGTAAAGGACTGGTCTTCTTTGTCTTAGTGCTTGGATCGAATTGATTTAGTGTTGGAATGAGATTCTTAACCTCCCCTTTATAGGCGTTTAGACCCAAGAGATATGACTCCTTATTGGGCCGACTTAATTAATGATTCTCTTTGGATTGCAAATTGTTTAATCACCATGAGGGCCGAGCTTGCTATGTTTAAATTTAGTTGCCATTCGATTCATTTTGATCAAGGTCGACTTAATTAAGTCATCATAGTTTCTAATGGCCTTTTAGGGAGGGCAAAAATTTCAAGTGTGCTGGACAAGGTGTCCAAGGTGAGGTCTGATTCCGACCTACTCTTGGACAGCATTTAAGCTCTCCAAAAAGTCTTACTCAAAAGCATAATTTATTCCCCTTCACTCATTCAAGCTTCTGAGCTTTGCTGATTGATTTCCCCTTTTTTTCATTAAATTTCATTTTTGCTGATCAACCTTCACATGCCATGTGATTTTGGTCTTTGAAATCATGGTTTGAAATTGTTTTTAGTCATGGGCGGAAATCATGAGGAGATTGAACAAGGTGTCCAAGGTGAGGTCGGATTCTGACCTACCCTTGGACAGCATTCCAACAAAAGGTTTTGTAATTAAATTTTGTCCATGCTGATCAAGATCCCTTTGTTTGTTCTTTAGTTTTCTTGCAAAGATCGGACTTTACAATGCATTCAGGCTTTTTCTCGAAAAGATCTTGTTCAGATTTGATTACAAGTGTTTATATTTTCAGTAATGATTTGCCCAGATTCGTTCTTTGTAACATTTGAGTTCATACTTCAAGGGGCAATCTATCTTGACTTAGTGATTGTTGAAGGCGTAAAGATCAGATCAAATGTGTTTTATAATTCCCTTGTTAAGCTCAACCTTAGCCCTTTCTTTTGAAACTCTTTGCAAAACTTAGTGGTCAGAATTCGAGGGCTGCCTGGAATCTTGTCCAAAGCAAGGCCGGATTCTGACCTATGCTTGGATAGTTGGGATTCAACTTGTGTTCGGGCTCGTGCACTTGAGACTTGATCAGATTTGGGCTTTCTCCTGGGCAGAGATTGGTAGGTGGTTGGGCTCCATTTCATGTTTTCAATTCAGGTTTCCTTCATTTCGCACAGATTTAGTCTTGAAATCGGTTTATCAACTTCTCCAATCAGATTGAATGCATCCTTGGTGCTTGGACCTTCCACCTTGCACTCAAAATTTCACATGAGATGCTGGGCAGAAATTTGGCAATCCTGGGCTCAATCAAGCAGCCTCGGGCAGAAATTTGGCAAGTCTTGGGCTTGATTAGCAAGCCTTGGGTGGATTATTTCATGTCTTTGGGCTCAACATTTAGACTTTGTGGAAAATAACCTGCCCTTGGGCTCCTTGAACTTGTTGGGTAGAATTTAGGGGTGGTTGGGGCAACATTGAGTGGAAATCTGATCATCTTTGGGCCCAATGTCAAAGTTTGATCTCTAAATTGTGCTAAGTGTTGGAAATTCAACAAGTAACAATCATACCTCACCCTTGCTTTCCTTGGTTCTCATCAATACTCAATCCGATTCAGATGTTTGCCCAAGATTTCTACCTTGATTTGGGATCAAATTTCCATGAAGTGTGAATCATGACTTGTCACTAAGACCTTGACATGCAATTAAGACCATGACTTGTAACTAGACTTGTCCTGCAATTTGAAACTTGCTCAACCTTCTACCTTAACGACCTTAAAGACTCAAAAATGTTGCCACACTTCACCTAAAACCAACAAACCACTATCTACCAAAGCGAAAAGTGTCTGTCCCCATTTGCAATGGGACGATGGTGTGAAAAGGTCACAACATGACTCCTTGAAGCCCATCAATGATTAAGGGGTTGAAACAGTGGTGTCCACTGTATCTGATGGATGGAAAGATGCAGGAAATTGCCCATTGATCAATGTTTAGTGTTCCCTAAGGGGAAATGTTTTTGAGAGCAGTGAATTGTGAAGGACGGTCCATTTATTGCTAGCATTCTTTGCCAAGCCATTGAGGAAGTTGGCCATCAAAATGTTGTTCAAGTTGTAACAGACAATGCCAAAAATTGTCGGGCTGCTAGGTTATTGGTTGAGGAGCACTATTCACACATTTTTTGGACACCTTGTGTTGTCCATTCACTCAACCTAATGCTACAAAAATTGGCAACAAAGTGCAATAGATTAAATAGGTGTATGCTGATGTGGAGGAGGTCCAAATGTTCATTACCAAATATTTTGACAATTATCAAAATTGGAGCTATGAAGGTAAGTTAATTAATAAATATGTTTTGTTTTGGTAAACTTTTAAAGTTTTTAAATTTTTTATTTATTTATTTTGGTTTTGAAATAGGTTGCCAAGACCCGTTTTGCCTCTAACACACTTGTGTTGAGATCACTTGTGAAGGTTTGTGAGGAAATATCTAGCATGGCAATGAACTTTAATTGTAGCATATGGAGGCAATCTAGCACTACAAGGGCAGCGAACATGAGGACAATGATATTGGATAACACTTGGTGGGATTGTGTTTAGTATCTCTTGAATTTCGCTAAGCTTATATTGAGCATTATTCGTTATACTGACGTGGATAGGCCTTGTTTGCGTGAGGTATATGATGACATTGACTCAATGATTGAAAATATGATAGTCACCATAAATGAAAAAGAGCAAGATCCCAAAGATACATTCTTCAAAGAACCACAACTCATTGTAGAGAGATGGAACAAAATGACTACTCCTCTACATCTCTTTGCATTTGCGTTGAGTTCCAAGTATTATAGTCAACAACTCCATACTAGCACAAGAGTTGCCCCATATAGAGATCTTGAAGTTGCTCATGGGTTGCTCCATATAGAGATCTCGAAGTTGCTCAAGGGTGCAAGGCAACCTTTCACAACCTCTTTCACCGTGACATACGACCTGCAATGAGGGCTGAATTCATGAGTTTTGCAAGCACAAATGATTTTGGTTTTGAAGTACTTCGGGACAGGCATAGAGTTGCTTGAAAGGAAATACAAGAGCAAGAAATAAAAAAAATCCAAGTTTATTGATTGAAGTAATGTTACCATGCAAGATGAAATTTTTTAGAGCTATCACCCAAAGCTTGAAGAGGAGACACAAGATCTTTTGAAAAGGGAAAAGCAAAGAAAAACCCCTTGTGTATTATGAATGAAGGCAAAGCCTAAAAGAGAGGAGAGAGAGCAAAAAGCTCATTACAATAATATCATTAAGCAAAAATGAGATGAGAAACATCTCTTAAATAAAGATGAGGAGAGGAGTTACAAAGTAACTCACAAATCTATGAATGACACCATTCATAATGTGTGTGCAAAGTGTCAACATCCTCTTAAGGAGGATAAACTAATATTCCTTAATAAAGGAAAATAAAGAAATGACATGTCCTCACACATGTACTAGAAGACAAATTACATGTAGTGATTCCAAAAGAACATCCTAAACTAAATACAACTAAGGAAAGATTAATATTCTAACACCCCCCCTTAATCTTTACTTGGGGAGTTTACATAATGGGTTGCAAACCCAAATTTTTACAATGAAATTGAAATTTCTCTTTAGAAAGAGGCTTTGTCAAAATATCAACAACTTGATCTTCCCCCTTGCAATATAGAAGTGACATTTGCTTTTCTTCAATTTGTTCTCTAATGAAATGATGTTGGAGAGCAATATGTTTTGTCCTTGCATGAAAGATAGGATTTTTAGCCAAGGCAATGGCACTTTGGTTGTCACAATGCAATGGTGTAGGATCTTGTTGAGGCAGCCCCAAATATTCAAGCAATCTTCTAAGCCATAAAGCTTCTTTAGAGGCATTAGTACATCCTTTATATTCATCTTTTGTAGAACAAAGAGATGTAGAATGTTGTTTTTTACTATTCCAAGAAATGGCACTTGAACCAACAAAGAAACAATATCTTCAGATTAAAAGCTCTCACCTGACTAAGATTAATCAAAATAATAACGTTTCCCAGCCTGTGAAAAAAGAGCAGGTGAAGATTGTTGCCATGGGTGGTGATCTCAGAAGGGAAGAGCCTGCGGAATGCAAGTGGAAGAAGGAAAAGGAAGTGTGGAGAATTTTGAAGAAAGGTCACGTTCACCGTTTTCTTAAGAGACTTCATGGTTTTGATTCTGAGATTTCTAAAGCCTTCGCTGATGGCTGGGATAAGGGCACGGTTAATATTGCGGGCAAGTCTTTTAGCCTCAACCTCGAGGTCCTGTCTGATATCACTGGTCTCCCGCTGGATGGTCTGAAGTACTCTAAAGAGGTGAAAGTGGGAACCAGAGCTTACAAGAAATTTCCTGTCACTGATGAGGAGAGGGCTCTTTTGGTG
>MU225785.1:306558-319944 GCA_018584345.1 Thuja plicata
CCCCCCCCCCCAAAAAAAAAAAAAAAAAAAAAAAGAAGACCAAACCCGCGATCCCAAACCTCGAACCTGAATTGGAACTGGTAACTTAGAGAGAATACTATGTAACAGACATAAAGAGTATATATAAATATTATCCACAAAATGTTAGACTAGTAGCAAGGTTCTATCAATCCTTTGCTGAACAATATCACAGATTATTTACGATGAATCCAAGTGGATTGCATGTAGAAGAGAAAACACCACACTTTAGAATATGGTTTTGTGCTGCCTCCTTTAGTCAAATTTCCATAATCCATAACTTTAATCAGTGCTGAATTCCTTGATTAGATTGCATGATAGTTTTTTGAATCAAAAATCTATCATGCAATCTAATCCAGAAATTCAGCACTGATTAAAAGTAACATATTTACTTATTTTTGTAATTCCATGCTGATCTCTGCAGACATTAATGAAGATTATTATAGTGTGTTCTGTCTTACTTTTGAGTAGTTTAAGAATTTTATTTGTATGGGTTTAAATCTACTCTCAGCTGGGATGACATAGATCTTTGGTTCAAAAAATCTATTTACATTTCTAATTATTTGCTTCAACCTAGGACTAACCTTAGTTATCAGATGCGCACTCTGGGCCTGCGTACCAGATGCGTCCAGGATGCACATCCTGGACGCACATCTGAATGCATCTTGTGGGACCAAAAGACTTCGTCAATGAAAAAACATAAAAAAAGTGTTTTTTTTTCTAATTTATATTTTGCTAGAAACCCTAAAACAACCCTTTAGTATTTATCTTTGGCATTGAATAATGATGAAGTATCATACTATCAAATGTTTTAGTTTTACAAATCTGTATAACTGTATTTCTTTAATTTTTTTGTATACACACACACATGTACCCAAACGAATGCAAACCCCCAAAAATTTATTTCCACGTACCAGGTTCTCGTACTTGCATCCGAATTGGTAACTAAGGGATCAACCTTGATTATGGTGGTTCAAAGAGTTTTCTCCTCATTCAGGTTTAGCTGGAATTCTCAAACTTTACAATTTTCAATATGCTGCATGCTACTATTGGCTGACTTCTTTGTCTCAAATACACCTGGCATAGCTTGGACCAGCTCTACATAGGGTTCCTTACTGTCATTCAATCAATGTGACTGCATTCATGGTTTTCATTTCTACACAGGGACATGTAGCTTGCCACTACAGCCTCCCTGAATATTTTGGACATTTTGGGGACATGTGGTCGTAATGGTCCCTCCCTTGCTCCTCATCTCCTTTTTGTTTGAAAATCCCCCTCATGTCCTAGGTGCCTTTCAGAAGTTTATTTGACATTTCTGGATATTCTCTGTTTTAGGGGGGAAACTTGAGGATGTAGAGCTTCCCTGAGATGTTGAGGGATTTTCTTATGCTTGGGATGTATCAGGGAAAATCTTAACATCCCACACGTCATCTGTAATAATAAGAAAACACATATTTGTAGAGTAAAAAAACTCAAGTGGTCATATTCATAGTTCACTTTGAGTGTTATAGTCAAATTTGGATTTCAGTTTTCTGCGGTCAAAGTTGAATGCTCATTATTGAGTGATCAATGTCATAAATGTTATTTTTATTTGAATTTCATCTACTTAGAACGTATAATGATATTTTGCAACTTTATCCTGGTTTGCATTTCATATTGCTACTTTAAAGAATCCTCCTTCAGCAGTACAAGATTAGGCTGGGGATGTGATATCTACAATCAAGATTAGGCTGGCTATTACATCCTGGTTTGCAGGAGACTGTCCCTTGGGTAAGGGATCTTTTTGGATTTTGACAGTATTTTATCTCAAAGCTTTATGCTAGAGAGCTTTCAATTGGCATGATGATTTGATTTCTCCTGCATTTTACTTGAATTAATTGGCAAAAAATGGGAATTTCAACTTGGTCTCCATTTTAGGCTGGTCATTTCATATTGCTACTTTTAAATGGTTTTCTTAGCACACAAGGTAGCAAGAGTCCTCCTTCAGCAGTACCAGATCAGGCTGGGGATGTGATATCTACAATCATGATTAGGCTGGATATTTCATCCTGGTTTGCAGGAGACTGTCCTTTGGGTAAGGGATCTTTTTGGATTTTAACAGTATTTACTATTTTATCTCAAAGCTTTATGCTAGAAAGCATTCAATTGGCACGATGATTTGATTTCTCCTGCATTTTACTTAAATTAATTGGCAAAAAATGGGTATTTCAATTTGGTCTCCATTAGATTCTTGTTTTGGTAAGGGAGTATTTTGGCTGTTAACATTTTATTTTGTCTAAGCTGCACCCTCAGGAACCTTCTGTTGGCACGAGGATTTAAATTCTCCTGCATTTTTCAAATATTTTGGGTGAAGCAATCACATTGTGCAAAATGCTTCTTTGCAAATATGATCAAGATTGGCTGCATTAATTTTTTGCTATTGCATTGGGCGCACTGCTTGAAGATGATAATTTTGTTAAATCTACTTGCCAAATGTCTTGCACAGTGTGTATGGCACAAGGCACATCTCCCCCCTGATAACAATAGCATTATGAACACAGAACATTTATGTGAAGGGCTGGGCAAGGCACAATTCAAGAGCCATGATATTTTATTGATACAGCAATTACTTGCTTAGAAGGGTTGCTTCATGGTTCAATTCCAGAGACAACCTCTGTGCCCGAACAGTTGAAGAGTGATTGAACACTATATAGGGAGAAGGTTGAAGGTTATCAAGATAGATATTGGCACACACGACAGCTAAAGATGACATATATTTTATTATTTATGAATGTCCAGCATGGACAATGCTATACAAATAGCAAATACATATTTATTGTAATTTGTAATCAAATTAGTCATAGAACATACAAACATGCTAGACAGTTGTTAAAAAAAGCCATTTTGATAATAGCAATAGACATGATGAAAGCAGAATTATACAATTGTAGAACATCATCACAAGATAATATTGGTGTCAGTGTTCCATGACGAGGCATCCCTGTTCTCTGGGGCTGTTCTGGATGCAAAGGGAACATCCCCTTTGTGTTAACCTTGTTTTTCAAATTTATTTATGTACCAGGAACTAGGGATGCTTCCAAAACTATGAGAGGTGAGGTAGGGTATCTTGGGACGTCTTGACATTCCTAAGACATCAAGGGATATCTCCAATCTGATGGGAATACACTGACGATGTCCTGATATTCAACATGTCAACAGTTGTTTTGAATTATATTTGTAAAACTTAAAAAATAGAAAACAAGGGGGACAGTTTTGAACAAATGTTTTGACAATCACTGATATATAAAACAAGTTGTATTCTTCTTTACAATTTGGTCTTCATATTTCAGCGTGCATATCAATTTTCAATGGTTAATGTTGAACGTTTATTTTTCAGCGTTCAATGTCATAGATGTTATCTTTATTTGAATTTAGCTCTTACAACATTTAATAATGTTCTAGAGCTTAAATATAGAACTGAAGATGTGGATGTGGGTGGTCAGAAGGTCCCCATTCTGGTCAATTATGCTAGCTCTAAGGAACATGATGTTCCTATTTCTCCGAAGATTGAAGTGGTCATGGAGGTGCAGTCGGATAGGAAGGAGGATTATGAGATTCCTATTTTGGAGACTGATGAGAAGGGTAATAACCCTTCCAGCTCTAGGAACATTCCCTTTGTGAAAATGGTTGACATGCAGGAAAGGAATGTTCAACTCCTTAAAGAGGATATGGATGAAAAGATTGATCCCCCTTTCGGTATCCTCCAAACAACGAAGGCGATGTCGATGTATTTGTTCCGCCTCATGAAATGGGTTTTCCAGGAAATGAAAAGCCTCAGTCTTCGTTTCCGCTCCCTCTTTGCCTAAGTTGATCTTCTTCAGGGGAATCTGGATACTGGGTTGGCGGGGATGGAAGTCTGAAAGGACAAAGAGGATGAGAAAAACATGAAGGATATGCGGGACAGAATGGAAATTTTGGAGAACACTCTTAAGAAGCATATGCTGGATAATAACCTTTTTATGGGTTCTGCGATGGAGTGCTTCAATACCATTAAGTCTGAGCTGGATGCTGGGTCTTCGACTGTGAAGCTCGAAGATGACAAAGATGATGCGGGCGATGCAGGTCCATGCAAGCATACACGGTCTGCAAAAAAGAAGATCCATGACAGGATCTTGGAGCTCTAAGATTTTAATGCAGCCATCAAGAAGGTCTCTGAGGCTAAGAACGAGGCGGACGAAACTCTTCTGGAGTTTGCCTAGGTCTTGCTGTTCCCCTGTTTTTGTGCTGGTTTGGTTTTAGGTTTTATGTTGCTGGTTTCTGGTTTTTTGGTTTTTTGTGTTGGTTTTGGGTTTAGCGGGCTGGTTTACAGTTTTGTTTCAGTTCAGTGGGCTTAATGTCTATTCTTTTTTTGTAAGGATTGTAAGGGGTTTCGGGTCCCCCTAAAACCTATTTTTACCAGCAATAAAAAACTATGGAACTGAAGATCCATAAAATATATTTTAAAAACAGTTTTCTTTATATATGTATAAAATTTCTCTTCCCTTGTTATACCAGAAACGCATCTTCATGCCTCCTTGTACTTCCCTTTTGGAAACTTGTAAAAATATAGCTTTTATATAATGTTATACTGCATTAATAGCCAGGTGTAATTAACTTGATCTCAATCCCCTGGTCTGTAGACAATGAAAGAATGCTTAGGACTCAGCTGTGCCTCTGTCAACATCATCATAAGTATTCTTAGTCTCATCAATCTCTCGTCATTCCAACTCTACTTACCTGCATCTGTGCATACTTGTGTCATCCTCCAGGTTATCCTTTTATGCATTACAACAGTGTCATAGGCTATATATTTTGTTGTCTACTGAAGAGATATATTGCAACAGTGTATGGGGGATGTTACGTTGGAGATATCTGATTCTTCTAGGTATAAAATACATAAAAAGCATATTCTATTTTTTATGTTATGTGAATGTTGGCTATAAAGGACAACTCAATGCTTCAAAACAGTGGTTTCTGGTTGCTACCTTTTAAAGTAAGGGTATCTTTAGGATCTAGCCATCCTATCCCTTTGTCTTGTACCAAGGAATAAGGCAAAGCATCAGCCAACTCGAGGGACGCATCTGTTGAAGAATGTAGCTGCAGGAGATATATTTCCTTACCTGAGATGAATGCATCTGCATTCTGTTCAAACGACTATGACGTTCATTCTCTGCTGCCATTTTTTCTTATCAGACTGCGAAGAGTCTTTCTTACTGATGGATACATCTATTTGTAGAGTTTTGTCTATTTGTTTTCTATCGCTGGAGTACTATGAAGAGTCTTCATTGTTGGCATATGTAACTGTCGCGGCAGTCAAGCTTTATATCACCGTCCTTTCTTTATGTCAATGATCAAAATGGAAGAGCCTCATTTTAGCCTAACTGTTGGAATTCGAAGGGTCTTGAGTTTCTGCTTCTTCGTGGCTATCATGGGAGTCTATTCATTAGTGTCACCGTTTGTGAAATGGAAGGACTTCCTACTAGCATCGGGTCTGGGTATCTCTTCTTTGGGATATCGATCTGCCATGTATTATTTTGGAGATGCGATCATTCAGAAGACATTTGGAATTCCACGGGTCATCATTTTGTGTAGCTGCCGTCATGAATATTATTTATGTGTTTGTGTCTCTTGGAGTCAGTTCGTGTCTGTTGAGTTGCTCAAGGAAGTGTAACGTCATGGCATTGAACGGTTCGACATCCTGTAGCGTCGGTGAAAAATGTTGTGGTTGAGTATCTTGGTAACAACTATCTATTATTGCAGGTGATGCCAGAGTTGCACAAGGCTGTTGAATACGTGTATGATCAATCATTGATGATTGAAGTTTTGAACATTATCATTCTATTGCAGAGTAGATGATCGTTTAGCTGTTGAAGCGATATTTTGCTGAGTCTATTGTTTTTTCTTGGGAAGTTACTGTAGAGTTCTATTGAAATCAGTGTTGGTGATCAGCGTATATGTGTTTTAGTACTAAGTTCTTTGTTGACAGAAGCTAGTGTAAGGCTCTGGTCATGTTTGTATAGTGTGTTCATCATATGTGTATTTCTTATAGTAGAAGACTCATTATTTTGAAAAGAGAGTTTTTTTTTGTAATTTCTCTGGTGTGTGAAGGCTCAAAATTGTGAGCTCTGTACTGCGACTCTGTCATTATTGTTAATAAAGGAGTATTTTCTGGTGTGGCTGGGTTTTTCCCTCGAGTAGGAGGGTTTTCCCTGGGTATCTCTGGTGTTCTTATGTTTTAATTTATCTGTTATTTGTTTATGCTATTCTGGTTCGTAAATTTTAACAGGATCCATGTGTGACATAGATTTCCTGTGACCAGGATGATTGTATTACATTTTTTTCATCTCAATAATGTGAGTTGAATATCTCACCCGGGTGACAACATTATATGGCGCGTGTTTCATTTCTCTCTCAAATATGCTCTTGAATAAGAGTGTGGTTACATAAATTGAGCATCCCACATTGGCACAAAGATGTTAGTGCTAGATATTCTATTTCTTTTTTATTAGTAAGTAGGCAGATTTTCAAAATCAAGAACCAAGATCTACTCAAAATGCATATGCAGATGGCACAGACACTAATATTTTATGACAATGATGCAACTTTTTTCAATGTTTTTTACAGGTTTTACGTTGTTTCTTGCATTAACCATTGATCGCCTGCATCACCATCTTCGGAAATTAGGTGCACTTAGGGCAAATGTAGACTCGTATAAAAAGCAAGCTAGAAGCTTCCAAGAAGAATACACACGTCTTAAAGAACAGAAAGTGGACAAAAGTTCTGAGGAGGTGAAACTGTTGAAGGATGAGATATCTGAATTGAGGCAGAAAATGCAGAAGTTGGCACTGGAATTAGAGTTGAAGGAAAAGGAAGTGTATGATGCTGAAACCACTGCTAAAGCTCTCCAGAAACAAGCTGAGGACATCCTCCTTGAATATGACCGCTTATTAGAGGACAATCAAAGACTTCAGACCCAATTAGCAGCATGCGATCAAATGTTTTAAATTAGAAAAAGGCACCTATTCCTTCAAATTACAAATATAGTGAAATTTTGTTCTTGATTTGAAGCTGGATGATGTTTTGTTAAGCATTCAGAGAAAGGGGATACAGCTCAGGCAGAATATCATTGGGCTATATGTTTTACAGTTTGTTGAGTTTCTTTGGAACGACTGGCTGCTTGCTTTGCCTCTGTACTTATGATCTTAACAACTGCCAAAGGATGATTGTGTAATATTTGAAGGAAATGTATTATTAAATGTCTTTTTTAGCTGATGTGAGAACATCTTTGTCATTTTAATAAGCCACGTATTTGGAAACAAATATGTGACTTGGAAGTAGATGTCTAGACACATTAACTTCGGCTGGCTTTGACATTTTCGTCAATTGATAAAATATTGTCATTGTTGTAGCTTTCCTAGTTAGCTTGTACCATTTCAAGGTCATACGGTACAATTTAACGTGCAAATACTATTTTGGTAAGGCCCTTTTGTCTGGTTTATAGTTTATAGGAATATCAATTCCCATTTCTTTCGCCTTTGTATTAGAGACTTCTTTATATCAGAATGTTTATCGTAGAGATTTGCATTAACAAAACTGAAATCGTGACATGCTAGACTTGTTTTCCAAGAAAATTTAGTTTACAATTTCATGTTACGAAAATGTGACGTCTAAGGGAATTTATCCTGCAGCAGTATTAGGTCCGAAGATAGATGAACTAAAGATTAGGATCTAATTTGTTGGCCTATTTCACTCTCTTTTAAGTAGCACTTTTTTCTTTAAATTCTAGTTTGTGGCCCTACTTGATGAAATTTGCTGCTCCCCATCTTGGTTAGCATGTTGGGGAAACGATACTTTAGATCAAGGTAGAACTACTATTAATGGACTTGAGCTGTTTTACTTCAATTTTTGTAAACTCAAGTTACAGACCGTAAGCTTCATATTGCAAGCATCATGCAACTTACAAATGCTGCTTAGTTCATTTAATTATTATATGCTATGTTGCATGGGTATGCTTACCCACACCCTTAGGACGCGTACCCACGTACTCAAGTATCGGGTACTTAGTGAAGAGCATCATAGCTAAGAACCTTGATTAAGATTTCTGTTTTTTGTTTCGTTTTTTTGTTTGCATATCAACTTGTTTATCAAGCTTAATTCAATACGTAATCAGTTTGAAACTTTAATACAATACTGATTAACAGCAAACTTTATCACTATTCAAGTCAGAAGTTTATCATTTAAAATATGATTTATGATCTTCTTGTTCATGTTTAAAGTCTGCCTTCTCTGTTATGCATCTAAACATTTAGCATATATTATTATTACAAACAAATTGCAAATTTGAAACTGAAAAAAATACATTACATCTGCAAACTTTATCATTGTTCTTGTTTTGAAAAACCATTGTCATTACTCATATTTTCAGATTTTCTATAAATATTAAATTATATTAAAAAAAATTGATGTACCCAAGTACCCCCGTCCCCTATTTTGAAAAATAGCAGTATCTGTACCCGTACTTGTACCATACCCTAAGTACCCAAGTACCTCTGTCCCCGTGCAACCTTGATTATAAGCCATAGAAAAGTAAAATGTCTCTTTCTGTGTGCCGCTTTTATATCCTAAAACTAAGCAAATTAGTTGGACGATTCTTTAATTTACCAAAGCATCCATGATAAACTTGAAATAGACAAATCAATAATTAATGCAAGGGTGACACCTGCAAATTAATCAGGGAACAAAATGACAAGGGACCTAGATTTTGTATATGAGTTGGCACTTCATCATTGTGTTAAAAAAGATATGCAAAAGTGGGACTAAGTTACAATGTCATTTCCTGTTTTAGTAAGTGATCCTTCTCAGTTGTTCCTTCCACCTTGGGCTTTGGCTTTAAATGTGGAAGACATTATTGTTGTGATTGTGAAATTTAGGTATGGAGATAGCCAACCTAGATCTAGAAGCCTCATGGAAAGCACAATGAAGTGAGAAGAACAATATGACAAGAATAAATTGTATTCTTATCCACGAATGCAAATATAATGGATTTACAATGTATGACAGACCTGGTTATATAGGCCAAGGTGAGACATGATACCATAAAATTATGACAAGTGTCTTAATCTTATGATATGAGATGTAAAGTGATTATTTATCCACTTAAGGTGGAAAAGTGATAACTATCCACTTAAGTGGGAGGAATCATACATGTTCCTCAAATAAACTTAAGTAACACATGTGATTAGGACTTAGGTGATGAACTACTAGGACAACACTCTTTTCACACCGTTGATGACGATTGGCCATGACAAAGTAAAAGGCCAATATGCTCATGTGTAGCATAGAGGCTAACAAATTGCAATATGAACCTTCATAATAGGAAAACCTAGGAACATACTTTTCTAATCGGAGGGGGTGAAATTTAGTGTTATGACACATTCTTTCGAGTACTATGTAATTTTGCGTCCTTGAGATTGAGGGTGTTGGTGTAGTTTAGGTTTAAGGGCTTAGACAAGCTACTAAACCAAGCCGTGACTTCAAACTTCAGTAGCAATTGAAATGACTCTTTATTAATATTCAACTAACAAGTTACTACCAGAGTATATGATGCTTCAATACATTATAGTTCAACATACATGCCTTGGTGTTATTCCTTACAAATGTATAGGTCTTTGAACCAAGAGGTCTCCCAAAATTTTTCTCACAACTTATGTCTACCCATCAGCCTATGGATGATGGGCCGAGTTGAACTCTAACTCATTGCCCCTCTTCTTTTACAATGCATGTCAAAAATGGCCAACAAACCTGTTGTACCTATTTAAGACAATGTTTTTAGACAATCCATGTAGCGTAACTACCTCCTTGGAAAATAATGTAGCTATGTGGGATGCATCATTAGTTTTGAATTGGTATTGTTACCTCTTTGAGTCAGAGACAATCCCAAAACAAAATGCACGCTTATGTGCTCCCATGGTCTCTTTGGTATAGGCAATGGTTTATACAACCTTGTATTTTGTCTTGTTCCTTTAGCACATTGACAAACTCTGCAACCTTGCTCTTCACATCTGCCCTCATTCCAAGCCAAAAATACTCTTAATTCAATTATGTCAACGTCTTATCAATTCCAAAATGCCCCACTTAAGCCTCCACTATGCTTTTTTCTTATGAGGTTCTCTAATTGAACTCTCAAGTATACATATAACTTCTGCCCTTTGAACAACAAACCATTTGGAATGAATGTAATGTCCCCAATTTTTAAGGTGACATTAATTAAATTGACTTTTAATTAGGCTGTCAAAATAAATGAAATATTTGAATGATGATTTAATATTAATTAATTTAATTAAATAATAATAAAATATTATAAAATATCTCTTTATTAAATAAAGTTCTCCAAATATAATTAAGTCGGCCAAGTCGGTCTAATATTCTAGATTCTTCTTGGAGTTCTATATAAGGAGGTTGGATGGAGGAAATAAGACATGTTTTGGATTTGATGAATGTTTTATGCTTTCAAGAGACAAAAACCTTCAGGAGTTTGATAAAAAGGTTGGTCAAAAATCTAGTTCTTCCAAGGGAGTGGATTTGGGATGGAGTTCATAGCCGAGCCAAGCTTGTGAAGTCTTTATTAGAAACAAACTTGTAAGATCTAGAGTTTGTTTTAGAAATAAACATATTATATTTTGAATATTTATACCAGTTGCCAATCAAGTTATATTCTGAATAATAATTTGTGGGACTCGAGCCTTGGATAATTAATGTTTTGGTGATAATAGAGGAGGTCGATATTTTGTATGAAGTGAAATTAAATATTTCCATCGGGAGTCTTGGTAAGGTTTGTCATTTCAATATTGTGGCGGAAGTATTTAATGACATGTAATCGATTGAATGTTTGACAATGTTAAGTTGAAGATAATGCAAGGCATTAAATCAATTAATGTATTGTATTGTCATTAATATAAACCTAATATAATCTGTATGGTCATGTAAACAATGCTAAAGACTTCAGAGAATCAAAGGAACCAAGGCTATGCTATCAGTAATGCATAAAAATCAAGTATTCACTAAGTGACAAACAACACCGACGTACATAGAAAAAGAACAAAGCCACAGTGATACCCGACAAGGAAATGCACAGCACTACTGACGAGCAGAGTCACAGTGTTGCCCGACGAGCAAAGCAAAGAGTAACCCGACGGAAGAAAATACAGTGTTGCCCGATGGACAGAGATCACGAAGCTAACTGGAGTCTCGCCGACGGAACTGTCGGTTGTCACTGACAACTAACTGCAAAGGTGATCGACGGAATAGAGAGTTCAGAAAATGAAAAAATATCTAGCCGGCAGAGCTAAATATAGACTTAACTAGTTGTCTACTTTGTTTTATTCGACCAGAGATAAGTGATTGATTTAAAGCTGATTTGTACAGTTGGCAAGAAGATATCTACGAGACAAATCAAGAGTTATGCTTTAAATCTAATTGGTTGGATTATTTTTCATACTAAGAATCAAGAATCAAGAAACAATGAATATTATGTCTATATAAGAGACAAGCTTAATTCATTTACGAATGTGATTAAGGGGAGTGAATAGAAAGAGGATGCTGAAGAGAAAATGATGAAGAACAACTTCGTGTAGTGCTGATCAAACAAGCTGAAGGAAGAGCTAAGGAATTCTGCAGACACCAACGAAAAGTGAGCACAACATCACAGAGTAGAAAGTATGGAGCACAAATGATTGAATTGATACATTGGTCAGAGAGGTAATGGACTTAAATAGATCTGAAAATCTGCAATTCAAAGTTGCAATATGAACATGTCATAATGTTTCAGTTTAACCATTGAAGCATCAAGTCTCTTAACTGAGCAGGACTTAACAATCTTCTATATATTGAGGTACATCTCAAGGAGTGCCAAAAAGGTTGATTCATGAAAGTAGCATTGGATATGCCCGATGCCTATTAACAGTCTAAGAGAGAGGCTGATTCAAGGATGACAACATTAGATGCCCGATACTAAGTGACAACCTCTATGTATAAAATCTTCTATCAAGGTCACACCTAACAGTGTGTTCGTAACCTTTAACAGGGCTGGCTCTTAACAGGGCTCACTTCAGAAGAGTGAAAATTTGGGGTACCGATCCCAGTGGTTTTTTCCTTAACAGGGTTTCCACGTTAAAAATCCATGTGTTATGTGTGTATGATTCATTTCTTTACTGTTTTGTATCTTACATAATTCATTCTGGATTGATCGGTATACTCTGCTTATTTACTGAGTTTCGGTAAATAGTTATATTGCTTATCGGTAATCAAGAAAGAATAAGGATTGACAGAGAAAACCGACAGATAGTTAATCATTATTAGTATTTCATGGCATGCATCTTGTAAGGACATAATAATCTGAGGTTTATTGATTGGTGGTTAAAGTTTGAAGGATAAAATTTTGAGGCCACTGATTCACCCCCCCTCTCAGTTATTAGTAACAATTAGTATTAGAGCTTGTGTGCTTAGAAGAAAGGTTTCAAGACCTAAGCCAAAGATCACAAGATGAACAGACGGGATGTGCCCAAGTTGAACAAAGATAATTTTGCTTCATGGCAGAGCAGGATAAGACTCCACTTATCAGGTATTGGAAATGATGTCACTCAATTCCTAGAAACTGAACATGTGTTACCCACAGGAGCACCAATAATTGAGAAAATGAGAGAGAAGCATGAACACAACGACATGATGATAGAGCTTGCTTCCTCACTCTCCGATGTTGAATTTGAAGATGTCAAAGAATGCAAAACTGCAAAGCAGATGTGGGACAAATTGAAGCTTGTGCATGGTGGTGACAAAAATGTTTTGAGAGCCAAGGCAGAAAGCCTCAGAGGAAAGTTTGATGATCTCAAAATGAAAGAAGGTGAAAACATCACTCAGTACAACACAAGAATCAAAGAGGTAGTCAATGCTATCCGAGGAGTTGGAGGTGTACTCGAAGAAGATACAGTGGTAAGTAAAATTCTAAGAACCTTACAACCTACTTATGCTATTAGAGTATCTGCCATTCAAGAAATGAGAGCAGTAGAAAATATCAATGTTACACTAGACAGCTTAATTGGAAGACTGATTTCATTTGAGATGAATAACTTTGATAATAGTGTCTTACCAAACATAGTCTGCATTCAAAACTTCTATGAGAATAAGTAAATCAAGTCACAAAAACACTATGAGAAAAGATAGTGATTGTGAAAATGAAGAAGATGATCTTGATGAAATTGAAGCACTTATGGCCAGAAGAATGCAGAGAGGCAAAGGTAAATACAAAGGTAAATTACCACTTGTTTGTTTTAATTGTAAAGAGATTGGACACTT
>MU225785.1:338454-360404 GCA_018584345.1 Thuja plicata
CCCCTCTTCCTTCCCCCTCTCTCCATATATTCCCTATTAGTTACCCTCTTTATCTCTCAACCCCTTCTATCTCTCTACCACATCTCTCTCCCCTCTCCCCTCTCTCCCCTCTCTCTCTCCTTGATTCCCTTGTTTGGTTTTAAGACTTTTTTGAGGAAAAATAACATGAATGGGTTTTATAAGAATAAAAACTTGTACAGGTTTCTAACACTATGAATGTTATAAAATTAACAATTTAAAATTTTTATTATCACTATAACATGATAAGGTTTTTTTTTAATAAAAAATTGTACAAGCTAGCTGAATTTAGGCTTGGAAATTTACCAAACCTAATCCCGATCATCGGGTTATTTGAATTTAAAGTAATCCAATCGCATTAGGGTTTGTAGACACCCTAAATTGGTCAAAGAAAAGTCAAACAAAGTCAAATCAAGCAATTAAGGATCAAAGTATGAATTAATTTAAAATTAAAGCCAAAATGATTAATTAAATCAAAAGGATCAAATAATTATGTAATTGATTTTAATCAATTAATTGTATAGTTTAAATAAATTTAATCCAACCCATTTAAATGAGAGACATGGCTAAATCAATTAATAGAGCTAATTATTCTCATCCACCACATATGGACAAAACTAAATCAACCAATGGGGTGAGAGTATTTTGATCACATGGATCAAGGAAGCCTTTTCTATCTCCACCATCCAATTTGGCTTTGCAATCTTGGCCACTTATGTTGTCTCTTTGTCCCAATATTTGAAACCACTAATTCAACTCTCATCCAACCATGGTCAATTCTAACTCTACCCCCTACCATTGAGAAAATCCTTTAAATAGAATATATTTCTCAATGCAAATAACTAATTTATATCCATTATCTTAGAGCACATTACTATAGCCAATTCGTTCTTAAGAGCAACATTTCAATTTTAGAATTTGCATTATAGTGATCATAATGGAGAAATTTAGCATAATTGAGCTAGTATAAGATATAATTGTATCATAGATCAACAATTCCTCATTATAGGACTGCCACTAATGGATGTTAATCTAAGATCATTTAATTAGCTTTTCTACATAGAGAACCCAATGAGCTTTCTTGTCTTGTTTTCAATTCAATAGATTAAATTGTTCTTATTTCATAATTGAATTGATTTCATTGATAAAATAATCTTATGCAGGTATTTATTATACACAAAATGGCGCCCACCGCGGGGAAGAAGCTTCAATATAATGGAATGTGATCTTTATTAGTTAATTTGAAGGTGTTTTTGTTGTAGATTTGAAAATTACAAGTACGAGAGCACTTTCAAATAGGAGAAATGATGTGTGTAGAGGAAAGTTTGACGCATTTGAAAGAATAAACAATGTGTATATAATAAAGTTTGACACATTTGCAGTTTTAAATAGCGCTTACATGATTAAAGATTGACGCCTTTTCTTAGTTTTTTGACACGTGTTAAAATTCTTCTATCTTCTATCTCTCATTCTTTCAGAGCGTACCACAGATCTTTAGGCCGCATTTACTATTTTTTTTTAGCGCATGTTAAAATATTGGTCAATTTTATAGTGTGTGTTAGTATATGAATAACAATTTTAAAGATTTTTGTGACATGTAGAAGGAAAAACAATAGCGCTTATGAAGTTTTCTGTAGCGCGTAGCACTGTTAATTTTCAAAGTTAAAATTTTGCACATCTGATGTTAATATCTTGCTTTTTTTTATAGATGACAGAGCATTGGAAAATTCCAAATTCAGAGTAATACAAGAAGAAAGAAGAGAATAAGGAAAACAAGAGGTGGAACAAGTTGAAATCATCTATTAAATCTAAGCATGAGTTTCAAGAAAGAATAAGTATACATCGTTATTGGAGAATAGTAGGTCTTTATTAATCTTTCTATAATGCAACATACTCTCCTTTGGATGATACTCCCTTTGATTCTCCTATTTGAAGTTGGTCAATCTCTTTTTTTGTATGTGATTTCTTTACCTTGGATTGTTTTTGTGTTGAACTAATGTGTGTGAAAGGGGATGCTAAGGAGCTAGAGCAATAGCTTTGGGTAAGTAAAAAATTGCAAAACAAAGAAAAATTCAAAAATGCACCTAGACTTTTGCTAGCTATGAATGAGGTAAGCCTAAAACCTTATGCAATTTCTTAAATTGTGGCATTCAATTCGAAATCTAGCCTAATTAGAAAGAGTAAATTGGAATATTAAATGAGGCATTAGGGATATGGTCTTCACCTTTTGGTGAATAAAACTCTTAGATGTCCAAAATTTGAGAGGAAGATAAGCTAAGGAATTTACCAATTATTTAAACAAATCCTTCTTGTTTGTGGATGAAAGTACTAGGTATATGCTCTTCACCTTTTTGGTGAATAAAAAAGAAAAATGTGTTTTAGTCCCTCTAGATTAAAAGGCTTGGGAAAGGACAATGTTAAACATGTTTGTGAAGTAAAACAATAGAGATATGCTCTTCACCTTTGTGGTGAATCAAACTCCTAGACTTGTTTTGATTTTGATTTCTTTCTTTCATATGCACATGCTAGAACTTTAGTGGGTCTGCCTCTCGAGAATGCACCTTAGCAAAGCCGGTGAGAGGGATGACCCAAAGTGGGAACAAGGTGAATCCACCATATTCCATCCACTATAAATAAAGACCTCATTTAAGTCAAAAAACTTAGAGGGAAAAAACATCAAATGCCTGGACTTATAGGGCTATACACTGCACGACTACATGTTCCTTGTTTAACTCATTTGATATATTTTTTGGAATCCAAACTAAATTCCTGGTTAATTTAGCAATGACTACCTTGTAGAGACATTCTTTGAATGCCAAAATTGACCTTAGGTAGCTTATTTGGATTGATTTGTTGTAAAAGGACCTGTGGAAATGATCTTGAACATACACTTTATGTTTTTAAGTTTAGAGTAAATGCAAGTGTTTTTGTGGTTGAAGATTCATGATTACAAATGAAAACACCCATTCAGATCTGAAAATCAACTTAAACTTTTAAAAAATCAATCAGGTTGGGACCAAAATAGTAAAGCAGTCGTTCCTGATATATCCTGTGATGCGTATGTAGATTCTTATAATGCTTTTGAAAACTCCTATAACGTCTCCAAACATAATTGCAATTCATTTAAAAATATATGTAACACATCCTAAGAGTCTATTAACGCATCTGAAAAAAGAAGTAATGCTTTTGAAGGATAACATAGCGCATAACCTTTTTCCAGTTAGCGCGTACAAGGATTTCTGTGATGCCTACAAGTTTTGTTTTGACACATACATAACAAAAACCCAAAATAGTGAGCATTTCCCTGGTTTGCTAGATAAAATTGAGGATATTTTTAGATACCCTTTTTGGAATACTCCTTGTTCAAATAAAAAATTGGGTCAAATTCATTGAAATTTAGGGTGTCAATAAATTGTCAAAGGGTTGTTGGTCAAGAGGTATAAGTTCAAAACATTAAATTCTTGTTAATTCTGGTCTTCACTAGATCCCATAATATAAAAGCATATTTATAAGAAGATGATACTTACATTAAACAAGAGGTACCTTATCCAAACAAAACACCTTTATCTCCATATCAACCTTTTCAAGTAGGAGAAAAAGAAGAATAAGAAGCAATGACACATAGATTTGGATTTAATGATCTCAATCATACAAATGAAGATAATAAATTTGATAAAAACCATGATATCAATACTAATGGTGGAAAAAATATGGAAAAAATAATGGTAACAATGAGGGAAGCAATGATGATAACAATGGGGGAAACTTATGACATGTAACTGATTGAATATTTGAAGATGTTAAGTTGATGATCATGCAAGGCATTAAATCAGTTAATGTATTGTATTGTCATTGATGTCAACTTAATATAATTTGTATGGTCACAGAGATACTGACAAAGAATTCAAAGAACTCATGAATCAAGGCTATGCTATCAGTAATTCATACAAGTCAAGTATTCACTAAGTGACTATATACACCGACAGTCAGAGTAAAAGAACAAAGTCACTGTGTTGCCCGACGAGGAAATGCACAACATTATTGATGAGAAAATTCACAATGTTACAAAACACATAGTAACCCGATGAAAAGATATACAGTGTTTCCCGATGGAGGAAAAAAAGGATGGAGATCTCGATGAAAATTGAAGTCACACCGATGGAACAGTCAGTTATCACTGATAACTAACTGAAGTATTGACCGATACAACAAAGAGTTCAGAAAATGACAAAATGCTTAGCTGTCAAGAACTAAAGATAGAGTTACCTAATAGTTATCATTGTTTTAATCATCCAGATAAAGCCAGAGATAAGTAATTAATTTAAAATCTTCTTTGTCCAGTTGGCAAGAAGATCTTTACGAGAACAAACTGAAGATTTTCTTTAAATCTATTGGCAAAGATTGTTGAACATGCCAAGATCAAGAAAGCCAAGAAAAGAGGAAATCATGTCTATAAGAGACAAACTCAATTCATTACGAATTACATGGGGTGAATAAGAGAAGAGAAGAGATGCTAAAGGAAATTTGAAGGAGAAGAAAGTCTTCTTTTAGTTCTGATCAACAAGCTGATGAAAGAGCTAGATTCTACAAACACCGACGAACAATGAGATAAGCATCACAGAGAAGAACAAGTGTGGAGCAAAGGTATAGTTGATTATACTGATCAGAAAGGTAATGGACCTACAATAGATCTGAAAATCTACAATTGAGTTGTATGTATGAACAAATCATTAGTGTTTCAGTTTAACCATTGAAGCATAGAAGTCTCTTAACCGAGTAGGACTTAAAAGTATTTTTCAATTGAGATACATCCCAAGGAGTATCAAAAAGTTTGATCATGAAAGTAGCATTGGATATGCCTGATACCTATTGACAGGCCAAGTGAGTGTTTGATCAAGGATGGTAGCATTAGATGCCAGAAACTAGGTGAAAAACTATCTTTTAAATCCTCTAACAAGGTCACACCTAACAGTGTGTTTGTAACCTTTAATAGGGTTGGCTCTTAACAGGGCTCAGTTTAGAAGAGTGAAAATTTGGGGTCCCAGTGGTTTTTTCCCTTAATAGGGTTTCCACATTAAAAATCCATGTGTTATATGTGTATGATTCATTTCTTTACTATTTTGCATCTTACATAGTTAACTCTGGATTGATCGGTATACTCTGCATATTTACTATGTTTTGGTAAATAGATGACTACTTATCGGTAAACATACAGAAGAAGGTTTAAGAAAGCATTCCAAAAAGTAGTAAATTGATATAATTATTTGAAGGCATTCATCTTGTAGGATAGAAAATAAATAGAGGCATAATTTGTGGTTACAACTTTTAAGGGTTGATTTAAGGATTAATTTTTGAGGCCACTGATTCACTTCCCCTCTCAGTTATTACTAACAGAAATAATCAGAATGATGGAGGAAATCGAAATCATGAAAATTAAGATGAAGAAGCAATGGAAGAAAGAGTGAATGAAGTGGCCCAAAATCCCTTCTTCATGAAAGTCATGGAGTAACTCCTAGAAAGGGATAAAGAGAGATACTTCTTTAACCTAGCTCAATCAAGAGTAAAACTTCCTCATGAGTATGAT
Source organism: Thuja plicata (assembly GCA_018584345.1). NCBI lineage: Eukaryota > Viridiplantae > Streptophyta > Pinopsida > Cupressales > Cupressaceae > Thuja > Thuja plicata. Next base: position 344,057 of record MU225785.1, read on the forward strand.
ATGTCAACACTAAAGAAAGATGAGGAAGAGGAAAATATAATAGGGGTGATGAATAAACAATTTAAGATTTTCTAAATGCAATTGGACAACATGAAGAAATTAGTGGCTCCAAAATAATTTTTAATTGAATCTATATGCCCATTTTCATTTGATATGAGTCTAATTATGGTACCATTCCCTCCAAATGCAGTCTTTCCAAAATATGATAAATATCTAGGTGCATCTGACCCACAAGATCATTTAAGGGAATTTTGTGCACTAATCCTAGAATTTATGCATAACACCACTTATTTAATGAGGCTATTCCCTATAAGCCTTGGAGGACAGGCAATTGATTGGTTTTCAAAATTACCCCGGGGTATCAAAACGTTTGAAGAGTTAGCTTCCAAATTTGTTACTCATTATTCTTATAATATCAAACATGAGTTCACCATGTTAACCTTATGTAACACTTAGAAAAGAGATGGTGAAGTATTTTTAAAATTTTTACAAAGATGGAGAGTGATTATTTCTTGTTACCCTAGAAGTGTGCCCGAGAAAGAAAAAATAAACATTTCATGAACAATTTGAATACGGTTACGAATTACTGATTACAAATTTAATGTCCACCCACTTTTGAGAAGATCATTGAAAATAGGATTAAAATAGAAGAATTTTTAGTAAGAAATGGAGAACTAAAACTTTACAAGGAAAATAAGGGTTTCTCTAATAACCATAACAATTCCAACAACAACAGGGTTTCTAATAAAAATAATAGATTTTGGTTAAAGAACACTAATAATAAACTTGTTAATGATGGAGCTATAGAGGAAAACAATCTTAAAGATACTCCATTCAATCTCTCAAGTGGATCTAATCAAGACAACAATGTTAATCAAAAGTTCAAGATCCCTTTCAACAACAATAATCTTTCATACAATCAACAAGCTAATAAATAAAGACCTTTGTTTAATCAAACACAAAGGAGTAAGTTCACACCCTTGGGTGAACCTCTCAAAAATGCATTAAGGACTCTCATTTCCAACAAAATCATTACACTACCAGAGGTGAAACCATATAAACTATAAGTTAAACCCTCATGGTAGAATTATGCCCATCATTGTGAGTATCATAGAAACACAGAGCACAAAATGAATGGATGCATGCGATTAAAGTAGACAAACCTCAAAATAATGAGGATCATATGACATTCAAAACTCGTTTCTTCAATCGTGAAAAAGGTGAAGCTTCAAATTCTATCCAAAACAAAAAATGAGTAATGACAAGGTTAATTTTTCCCATACCTATGACAATGTCATCAATTCCTTATAAAAAATATCAGAATGCAATCAATTTGATTGTGGTTAAGGACAAACCATCAAATGAAACTTCTAATGTCTTAACTAGGGGCAAGATTCAAAAATAACATTGCAAGGTACCACCCCTAAAACCACTTGGCTTAATCAATCATATTCATCTTCGAGATAGTATAACCTTGTGGACCAACTCCAAAAGATACCGACAAAAATCTCCATTTTTGAGTTGTTTAAACTTTCACCAAATCAAAAATAAATATTGGAAAAGGCTCTTATTGAGACTACTGTTCCTAATGACTTGGATGTTGATAGATTCCAAAATATGGTGGAACATCTTATTGCGCCTCATTGCCTATCTTTTCGGAACAAGATAATATGTCCCTAAATCATCCCCAAAATATTCCATTGCATATAAATTTTTTGATACATAAGCACCATGTCAAAAGAGTCTTAATTGGCGGTGGTGCCAGTTTAAACATTTGCACCTTGATTCTTATAAAAGCTTTAGGATTTTCTGAAGATGTTGTTGATCCAAAAAGAAAAATTATCATCAAAGCTTATGATGATGAGGAAAGGTCATCCAAAGGAATGGTTTTTTACCTATTAGAGTTGGTCAAATTGTAAAAGAAATAATCTGTTGAGTCCCTTCTATAATGTTGACATATAACATCTTGTTAGAGAGGCCATGGATTCATGAAATGCAAGAAGTATCTTCGACCTATCATCAATGCATAAAATTTTTGTACATGGGTCAAGAGATGGCTATAAGTTTATACTTAAATCCCATTCAATATTGTAACAATGTTTAAAACTCAAATGAGTCATTTATTTCACATAATAGTGAAGGGTACACATCAAGTGTTCTTAATGAAGCAACTTAGGAAAAGGTTCCTAGTTCAAGTTCAATTTTCAACTCAAATCAAGAAAAAACTAACTTACCTACTTCAACTAAGGGAAAAGAGAAGGTTAGTTTTTTGGATTCACAAGATGAAGATATAAAGAATACCAGCTCAAGTGTTTCACATCAAGATGAGGAAAATTTAATAGCCTCTATGTTTGAAAAATAAATAGCCAAAGAAACACGTTACCAAAACATGGAAAAATTAATTAAAAACCTTGAAAAGCAATGTAAAATCAAATAGAAGGGGGTAAGTTAATACTCTGTGTCACTATTTGAATTACCTATTTCCCCTAAATCACATGGAAAGCCATCTAGTTCTCATCCGTTTGAAAAATACAATTCCCATTTTGTAAGAGCTAGTGATGATGATGAGGTTTCAAAATGGCTTTATAAATATGAGGAAGCTTCAAGTTCAAATGAAGAAAGGGTTCAAAATATCAACATTCAGACACACCAATATGGTAAAGGCTATCAAATCATGCAAAAAATGGTTTACAAAGGAAGAAGACCTTTAGGAAAAATAAATAAATGGTTTTTAGAACCTATAAAAGCCCCATGGAGGTCTAGTGATGAAAAATATGGGATAGGATATCAAGAGCAAGGTAACAATCAAAAGACTTCCAATCATTCCCATGAACACATTAACATCCAAGATTCAAAAATTGAGGATGACTAAAATAAATATGAATGGGATTCATTATCCAAGGCTTCTTGTCATGAAAAAGAGGTAGATGTGATTCATATCTATGCTCCTATTCTAATTCAAATACAGAATCAAGCTGAAATCAAGGACCAAGTTTCAATCAAGGACCTAGTACTAATTAGGAATTATATTCAAGGCAAGAATAAACTGAAGATCGCTGGGAAGGTGAACCATGTATACCTTCATGACTAGGAGAATATAATGTTAGGTTTAACCCACAATATTTTTATCCTCAAGAAACCCAAGAGGACTCGAGTGAAGAGAATTTTGATCCAAGTTCTGTGGAACACCTTGAACAAGAACATGTGATAGATTCTAAAGATACAATGTACAAACCTTATAATGAATTCATGTCCTTAAACCCTGTGGATTTGAACTTATCTAGTGAACCCTTATCCCTTATGCATCCTGAACTAATTGATTGGGATTTAACCGAGCTAAGTGACATACTTTACTTTCCAAATGATAATTTGGTGGCCTTGTACCTAATTGGGGTGTAAACCTCTTCCATCAATGAATTATATCAAAGTGGAACAAAGGAGGGAAGTTTCCAATCTCCTAGTCTTAAAATAAAAAGGAAAGAATAAAGAAAATATTAAATGGTCTAGTGGTGAAAACCACAATGTGTTAGTACTAGACCTAGAAAAAGTAAAAAGTAAAAGATGTTTCCAATGGTGAAAACCCAACTATGACACCTAAGGAAGAGAGATTGGACACTTTACAAGAGAACTATGAAGAAATATCTCCTATATTGATGTAACCCATAGAAAAGGTGAACATCGACACAGAATCAAATTATTTAAAGAAACACAAGTAATTTTTACATGGTCCTATGCAGATATTTGAGGGCTAGATCCTAATTTCATCATGTATCATTTAAATATAAAACTGAGAGCTAAGACAGTCAAACAAAAATTAATGAAAAATGCATCCTTACATCGCCTTACTAGTAAAAGATGAATTGGAAATAATATTTAACACTTGTTTCATAAGAGTTATTGCCTATGCTAAATGGATCTCCAAAATTGTGCCAGTCTCCAAACATGAAAAATCAATTAGAATATATAATTTTTTTAGAGATATTAACCTAGCATGTTCTAAAGATGACTTTTCACTACCAAGCATTGATGTCATATGTGATTTAACAATAAGACACTCTCTGTTTTCCCTCATGGATAGATTCTGTGGGTAAAACCAAATAAAAATAGCTCTTGAGGATCAAGATAAGATAAATTTTACATGTTATTGGGGTACATTTTTTTGGAATGCCACGCGTTTCAGTCTTAAAAATGGTGGAGCAACTTATCAAAGGGCTATGACTACAATTTTTCATGATATGATGAAAAAGTTTATTGAGACTATGTTGATGATATTTTGGTCAAATATCATACAAGGAAAGATAACTTATTGATTTTTGAGAAGACATTTATAAGATTACAATAATTCAAAGTGAGATTAAATCCTAAAAAGTGTGCATTTGGTGTACAATTTGGAAAATTACTATGCTATATAGTATCTACAAAAGGATTATAGGTAGACCTTGAAAAGGTTCAGGAAATAATGGAAATAGAGGAACCAAGAAATATAATCCAAATGAGATCACTTTAAGGATGGTTACAATCAATACGAAGATTCATCTCTCAATTGGCTGAGAAATGTCATTCTTTTACTCAACTTCTTCACAAGGATACAATTTTCAAGTGTGACCACCAATATGATGAAGTCTATGCACTCTTGAAGAAATATTTGATGAACCCACCCCTATTGATGCCACCCATCAAGGAAAATCCATTACTCTTATACATTTCAAAAAAAAATCACTCCTTAAGTGTGTTATTGTCTCAAGAAGATGAAAATGGAAAAGAAAAAGAAATCTATTACCTTAGCAGGAAGTTGGTTAAGTATGTGCTAAATTATAGTTTCATTGAAAGGGCATGCCTAGCAGTAGTTTTTGCTTCACAAAAAATACATCACTACATGTTGGAAAATAAAATTAATCACATAGCTAAGATTGACCCTTTAAAATATCTACCTAGCAAGACAACTCTAACAGGAAGTTTGACAAAATGGTCAAGGTGTTGAGTAAGTTTGACATCAAATATGTGGATAGAAAAATTAAAAGGAAAATTCTTAGATGATCAGTTGGCAGAGGATTCTCTAATTGATGATCAACCTATCCAAGTATAATTCCCAAATGCATAAATAATAAATATTAAGACTAAAGCATGGAAGCTTTACTTCTATGGATCCTACAAACAACATGGCTCAAGGGCATGGATTCTATTGATTACACCACAAGGATATACTATTCCAAAATCATATAAACTTCTCTCTCCATGAAAAAATAGTATTGCAGAGTATGAAGCTCTAGTTATAGGCATTAAAATGGCCCTAGAATGGAAAGTGACAAAATTACAAGTCTATAGTGACTCTCAACTTGTGATAAATCAAATCAATGATGACTACTAGACAAAAGATGACAAGTTGATGCCTTACAAGAAAATGATAGATGATTGGAAATAATACTTTTTCTTGATAACTTTTGAGAAAATACCAAGAGAAAAGAACAGAGCAGCATATGCCATGGCGACTTTATCTTCTCTTTTACAAATACCAAAGAAAAGTGCTAGATACGAATTCTTGGTGGAAGAGTTGGTGGAACTCACATTTGACCTTCCCAATTCCTAGATCATTTTCTTACTACTTGGACATGAATCCCCATGGTATGGACCCATTTATGCTAATTTAAAGGACCAAACTTTACCCTTGGACTAATCTCAAAACCAAAGAGGAAATTTTATACGGCAAGCTTCCCATTATACCATCATTTTAAACACATTGTATAGTAAGAGTCCTGACAAAATGCCTCTTATGTGTCTAGATAATAAGGAATAAAAAATATCTTTACAAGATGTTCATGAGGGAATATGTGGGCCTCATTCAAGTGGTGTAAATTGAGCTAAGAGGACCCTTTGAATGGGGTGTTATTGACCAACTATGGAGAAAGCTACTTGCCAGTTTGTGAAAGTATGTCAAAAATGCCAATATCACTAAAATATGATTCATGTACCAACACAAGATTTACACCCAATGAAAACACCTTGGCCCCTCTATCAATGGGGGTTTGATTTAATTAAGATGATTTACCCACCTTAATATAATGGTCATAAGTATATCATAACTGCAACAGAGTATTTCACCAAATGGTTAGAAGTTGTGCCTGTGTAAGTGACAACATGAAACAAATTTCAATGTTCATCTTGAACCAGATAATTTGTAGATATGGAATTTTGCATGCTATAATAACTGATAATGGAAAAAAATTCAAAAAATAAGGATATTGATTCATTATGTGCAAAGTTTCACATCACCCATCATTCTTCTTCAATTTATTATCTTCAAGGGCATGGTCAAGTATAAGAAAAAAACAAGAATATCCTTAAGATTTAAAAGCAAAAAATTGACAACTTAGGAAGGGATTGACATGTACAATTGAACCCAACATTATGGGCATATAGAACAAGCATAAGAACACCAAATGGAGCGACACCTTTTCATTTGTCTATGGAGCTAGGGCTATTTTACTTTTAGAAGTTGAGATTCCATCGTTAAGAGTCTCCTTACATGGGTTAGTGATAATTGAAGATTACAGAGTTGCTAGACTCCAATAACTTGAGTTACACCAAACACAAGCATATGAACATCTAAAGGTTTACCAAAATGGAATGTCCAGGAACTAAAACAAGAAGATAAAACATTGAGCATTTCAAATTGGTAACTTAGTGTTAAGAGTTAAGAGAGAACCCTAAGAATCAAGAAGATAGTGAAAACAAGGGAAAATGGGAAGAAAATTGGCTAGGACCTTTCATTATCACATCTTCCTTTGGAACAAGGACATATAAGTTGGCCGATTGTGATGGAGAAGAATTGCAAGAACCTATCAATAACATCCACTTAAAGAGGTTTTATACCTAAACTAGATGAAACTATATAGGATGAAAGAGTATCAGATGAGAGAGCATCATTTTTTGTACAGTGAAAAGAGTTCCTGAAAAAAATAAAAAAACAGTAAAAAGAGATCCTGAAAAAAAAAATAGTGAAAAGAGATCCTGAAAAAAAGAAGTTAAGAGTTCTTGGAAATCTAAAAATAGTAAAAAATTTAGGATGAAGAAAGCAAAAAAAGTTTCAAATATGGATCTTGAAAAAAATTGATATCTTGGTGAGAATATGGCAAACAGGCACCTTGGTAATATATATAAAAAAAATTGAAAAAAAGGAAAAAAAGAAAATCAAGAGAAAAAGTGCAATAAATTCAAATGGTGAAAACCTAGTAAACATGCACCATTTGACCCTTAAGTCATGCCTAGCTGCATTTTCCATTTTCATATTTCCATCATCCTTGTATATATCCTTGCATTTTCCATCATTTGTACATAGTCATAATAAATTCTCAGAGCTACATTGGCATATCCAAGTTTTCATCAAAGGGTTTTGAAAGTTGTCTAAATTAAACATCATTATTGACTTAAAGTGGGGACACTAATCTAAAAAAAAAATGAGTTCATCAAGTAGACATCAATTCACACAAATAAATACATCAAACCAAAAAATTAACACTTAAACCTTTGATCCATATCAATTTTTGATTCACATTTGATCTTAAACCAAAGTAATGGATACATTGATCTTTGACCTCAACTTGACTTATATTTATTAGGATTAAAAATAAACCCAAAGATTGAAATAGATGAATTTCTATTTGAAATATGGACACAACAAAAATAACACTAGGGTTTTGATCTATTACTGGATTTCTGAGTCATGTCTTTTTAGCCAATCAATGATGTTTCAACTACATTATCAATGATAAAAACATGATAATTTTTATCAATTTCTGTGTGATTGTTTGTAAGGTTGATTCATTGAAGTATGAAAATTGCCTAAGGATATGATCATCAAAGAATCATCAAGGAAATTTGCATATGGAGGGCATCATATCTTTGTTTGTTTATGCAAACCAATACATTGGCCATTTAGATTTCTCGTATCTTAATGTCAAAATCCACTTGCAAAATTGAAACTGATGAAAGTGGTATTCATACTCCCATGGTTTAGAAATCTAACCAGTGAAGGGTTGTACCAGTTTTGTGATGGAAATCCGAGGAAGGCAGTATTTGTATTACCATGGTTTGGAAATCTAACCAACATTAGTTTTACTTGCTAGTGACCCACAGCTAACCGCATTCATATAGATTAATTTGCATAAGGGATTTATTTAATTAATAGGTTAGTTCATCAAGGTTGTCATCATCAAAATTTTATTTTAATCGATTATGTTAGACTTTAATAAAAAATATTACATAGCATACATTTAGCTTTAATCATGAATCATTAAGTTCATTAATTACATAAACTTGTTCATTCATCTAGGTGCATTTCATGTAACTTACAATGCATGAAATTATTTCAAAATCATTTAGTTTTCATCTTTAAGTAACATAACATTATCTCATATCATCATTACAAAAAATCATTCAAATACATTAGCTGCATATTTAATCAAGTACTTCATTAAGTACATCAGGTACATTATATATCAAATAGGTGCATATAGATCCATCATTAAAAGCATTAAACATTAATAATTAAAGTAAAACATAATCATACATTATGCATTCATTTAAAACTATGTCATATATAAGACATCCATCTATCATACATAAAATAAAAGCATCTCAACCATCTAAAACTACATCCATATATATCATCAAAATAAAAAGTCCAACATATGATGAAATCATAAAGAGAATATCAAATAAAAAAGAGGAGATTCTATCACAAAGATAATAACATGGTCATCAAAGTCCATCAAATGCACATATATCAAAGGGATGATAAAATGAGATATATAGTGGTACATAAATCACATAAAGGTCGAATAATCAAAATCTCAACTAAGGGCACCATTTTCACCACCTATACCATCTGCACCACTTGCCCCTGTACCATCTACACCACTTGCACCTATACCATCTACACCACCTATATCATCTTTCCTATTTGTCATGTCTGGATATGAGTGAGGATCCTAACTAGTAGTGGCTACACTAGGTCTCTATGACATGGAAGCCATGAAACTCTTCATCATACTAGAAAAATAATCCATCCAGCTACTCATAGCTACCATACTAGCCTATAAGGTCCTAACCTCCCGAGTAAGTTTTTCTAGTGCTTGAAAGACAACTGGAACATGTGGAATAGGAACCTATGAAACCTGGCAAACCTGAGGTGCCTCTATTTTTATTGCAGCTCTTTGAACCCGTCGACCCCAATCTACAATCACAGCCTTTGGAGGAAATCTACCACCTATTTGTCCACCTCTCATCCGTACTCCACCTCTAATCCTAACTCCACCACCACAACCACCCCTAGGAGAACCCATTGCCATACCACATCCACCTATAACTCTCTCTCCTCTCATCTAAAATCTCCTCCCCTGCTTCCCACCACCTCTCCCACCATCACCACCACCACCATCATCACTCTTTGAGTACTCATCAATATCAAGAATAGGCTCAGTAGGATCCATATATTGAGGGAATGGATGCTGACTAAACCACTAAGCATAATTGACTGTCATGCCAACATCCACAATATTCTCTTGTATATCCCAAGAAAGATAAGGCATCCTAAAGATCTCATTACAAGCAAAATGATACTCTATCTATGGTCCCCACATGGATCTCTCAACCTATACTCATGCATATAATGTTAATCCTTGTGGTACTCTCTAAACATGACCAAACAATTGCAAAACCCTGTGAAAGAAATATCTCTCAATCACAAGAGGATTCCGACCAATCATCCATCAAGGCATAAAAATGTAAGGTAGCTCTAAATCACCCTCTTTCCAGGTCTGACATCCAAGATAAGGCCACCAATGAACTTGATCCGTGTCATCTAACATGTGACACTGGTAATCCATCTTGACTAGATGAGGATGGAAAATCACTCCCTCATACAAGTAAGCGTAAGGTCATTTAGGATCTCTATCTCTAGAAACAATAGGCCTAGTAATGGGAATATGCTCCCATGTCTATAACCTAAGTAAAACTATACTGACAAAAAGTGCGACACCCTATCGATAGACTACATGATGTATCTCATGATACAATTGTGCAAGGATGCATTATCCCTAATCAAATATCCATGAGTGTGCAATCATATCCTCTAAAATAATACCCAAGTTGACTATAAAGAAATGAGCTCATTGATCAGGCAGAAGGAACCCATCAATCAAAGATCCTAATATTTCTAGAAGTAGTGGGAAAGATATAAACTACGCCCAAGGAATAATCTCATCACCAATCATTGCATCACTAAAAAAATTTATGCAAGCTGATCCATCATAAACCTAATAATAGTATACAAGATCACCCCATGCATGAATCCTCAATTATCTATATACATCCTTGGGGGTGATAGTTATCTCACCCATTGGTAAATGAAAAGTATTATGGTATGAGTGCTTGATAGGACATGTTTTCTACTAAATAAAATTTACATGTTTTGTACCCTAAGTTTTTATTTAAAGCCTTGCATATTTGTTAAATCTTGAAGGTGACTAAAAGGATGTTAAGTTTTTCATTTTTAATTATGTCATTTGTATGGCAGGAAAACATGAGGAGTCGATACCTTTCTTGAAATAAAGTATACTTCAAGCAGTAGATGGAACAAATTGGAAGACAATCATTCTTCATTGTGACATATAAAGTTTAGGTGTGTTGTAACAATTGGCAAGGACATAATTCATCCAAGAACAATAATGTGGAAATTCATTTTTGTGGTATCCTAGTTGGTCGATGTTGACTGGTCAAGCTTCATCGAACAAGAAGATACTAAAATTCAAGGTCAAAAGGTTAGAGCTAAGGCTAGATGGATCAAGGATGGGGACAGAGGTTCTAAGTACTTCTTCAACCTTATCAAAGCTAAACAGAGAAGAGAAGATATCAATGGCATCCAAACAGACAACGGTATTAAGTCCAATAATGAAGAGACTTTGCAAGCTTTTTTTAAATACTACAAGAAGTTGTTCTCCTCCAAACACAATTCTGAAAAACTTTGAAGTTATGAACAGATGCATCAACATGATTCCTAAGAAAGTGTCCCAAAAAAAAGGATCGGAACTTGAACAAAGAATCAGTCTTAGAGAAATTTATGAAGCCATTGGGTCCTTAGAAAATGAAAAACACCTGGGGTGGATGGTCTTCCAACAAAATTCTACAAAAAGAATAAGGAATGGATATTAGGGGAACTGCTCGAAGTATATGAAGAAGCCTATGAGTATGGGTCCTTTGGGAGGGACATAAACAAAGGTCAGATCAAACTCCTACCCAAAGAGGGGGACAAATATGAAATAAGGAATTGGAGACCCATTACCCTTCTAAACATTTCTTATAAGATCATTGCAAAAATCCTGGCTAGAAGAATTAATGAGATCCTAAAGAATGTGGTATCAGTCACCCAGACTAGTTTTATCAAAGGAAGATACATCTTAGACAATCTAATTACTAGCTGGAAAGGTATGCAATGGGATAAAATAGATGGGCAGAAGGTGGCTATGATACTTCTTGATTTTTAGAAAGCTTATGACAGAATTGAGTGGTCTTTTGTTCTAAAAATGTTAGAGGCTTTTGGATTCCCAGACTACTTCTGCAAATGGGTAAATATCCTATTGAAAGACTCTTCAGCAATCATTGATGTCAATGGAGAGATTTTAGAACACATCCCCCTAGAAAGATCCATTAGATAGGGATTTCCCCTGACACTTGCACAATGTCATAGCTGTAGATGCATTGACCTACATCTCAGGGAAATAAATATAGGTCCCCCTGTCAAAGGGATAAAGTTACCTATCAGTGAAGATCTCCTTGTTGAGAAGTTTGCTGATGACACTTCTCTTTTCATTAATCTTGAAGAGGATAACTTTGATAATACTCTTAGCCAGCTATAGATGTTTTGTTCAGCTTATGGAGAAAAAGTGGCTCCTCACAAATCCAAAATATTGGGATGGTCAGAAAATCCTCCCAGGTGGCCGGAGGATAAGGACTGGCAATGGGATGGCCCCTCTACCATTGTTAGATACCTTGGCATTCCCTTTTCCATTGAACCCTCTATTAATGGCATGTGGACCTGGATATATAAAAAATTTGAACACAAACACCTCAAATGGAAATCTCACATGTTGTCTCTTGCTGGTAGAGCTCAAGTAGTGCAGAAATTTCTCTCCTCTCATGTTGTATACTATGCCTCTTCATGGATGTTGGCCAATAGCCAGATTAACAAACTTGGGAAAATTCTTAGAGAGTTCTTATAGTCTAATGGAATGGGCAACATAAAGAGACACTGTGCAAAATGGGAATGGTGATGCATTCCAAAAAGAAGAGGAGGACTGGGTATGAGGGACCTCCAGTCACAAGGATTGGCACTAGCTGCCAAATAGATCCTTAAATATCTAAAAGGATATAAGCCTTGGAAAGTTCTGGTTAGGAATAACATTGAGAGATCTAGCATCAACTAAGGAAAATTATGGAAGGACACCCCTTTGCATGATATTATATTTGGAGACTTTGAAATAAAAGTTAGTGGTTCGAAAGTGTTTCAAACCATATGGAAGGCATGGTGTCAGGTTAGGACTCAGGTCTGTTCAAGGGGTGCTGTTTGGAAAAATCCTACATGTACAGTTTTGGATAGGTCTATTTGGTGGGGGTTATATCTAAATGGAAAACCACTGGTATTAACTCAATATTTCTCTGCAAAGAGTTGACAAATGAAAGGAATCACTCTCATTCAGGATCTGTTGAGGGATCAAAAGCTAAGAGCTTGGGAGGATATCCAAGGAACCTTCAACATACCACAGTCCCAAAAGAAAAACTATACCCTGATATCTAAGGTTGTGGGAAAATGTTTCCCTGGTAGGATGGTGTCCTCTACCCAGATGCTTGACTTGATTAAATGGAAAGATGGTAACAAGGTTGTTAATTTTTATTGCAAAACAATTTATGAAATGCTTAAAGAAGACTCAGTAACTACTCATAGAATTAAATCCAACTGGAACTTCAACTTCTCTAGAAATAGATGGCTCTCTTTCTTTGATTTTTTCTGGCACTCCCCAATTGAACCTAAGGTTTTATGCTTTAGATGGCTACTTTTGTTAAAAAAAACTTGCTTTCGGGTCCTTTCTTGCACACTCTGGAAACCAGATCATTATTTGTTCTATTTGTAACTACCCTGAATCTTTTGAACACCTTTTTTTGAATGTGAATTTGCTAAAAGGATTTGGGCTAGTTTTCTTGGTTGCCCCATTATGTGGAATTGCCTTAATTTTTTCTCATGGAAAGAAGTTGTCTCTAGTTTTGTGGATGCTTTTGAATTAAAAATGAATATTTGTTGGTTTTCTTTGACTACTGAAATTCTTTGGGTCATTTGGAAGTAGAGAAATGAGGAAATCTTTCAAGCTAGGAAGCGGGACCTTACTGAGTTTTTCATAAAACTCACACATCTTAACATTGTTTCTCAGGTCACAACAAGTATAGAGGTTTTAGAAGAAAGATTCCTATCACTGCTACAGGAAGGGGCTATGCTTGTGTTCAAGAGGGACATCCAGTCTACCAATTATACCGAGAAAACACAAGCATAGAACCCTACCCCAGAGAACCATCCTAGTACACCCAATAGCCAGGTCACCAATGCAACAGAGGACATCAGAACAGGGGCCCAAGAGGGCACATTCACCAGTGATAACTGGAACAATCAGGACCACAATAATAACTGGAGCAGCCAAGAATGAAGGAGCAACAATGATGGATGGGACACCATAGAGACCAGGGTCAATACAGATGGATGGGGAGATTCTTAGAAATAACTTTTGTTTAAAGAATAACCAATTTTGTTGATGTATAAGCTCTTATAGTTATGTTATTAAAGCATACTCTGTACATTGTCTTAAGACTTTGATCTAGTCTAGGTTGGTATCTGTAGCAACAAACTCATGCTTCTTTTTTGGTAATTTTGGCTATCTTTTGATAAGCTCTGTAATTGCTCCAGTTGATACACTATCTCAATATAAAAAAATCTAATCAACATTATTTTTACTTGCTAGTGATCCACAGTTAGCCGCATTCATATAGATTAATTTGCATAAGGGATTTATTTAATTAAGAGGTTAGTTCATCAAGGTTGGCATCATCAAAATTTTATTTTAATCGATTATGTTAGACTTTAATCAACAATATTGCATAGCATACATTTAGCTTTAATCATGACTCATTAAGTTCATTAATTACATAAATTTGTTCATTCATCTAGGTGCATTTCATGTAACTTACAATGCATGAAATTATTTCAAAATCATTTAGTTTTCATCTTTAAGTAACATAACATTAGCTCATATCATCATTACAAAAAATCATTCAAATTCATTAGCTGTATATTTAATCAAGTACTTCATTAAGTACATTAGGTACATTATATATCAAATAGGTGCATATAGATCCATCATTAAAAGCATTAAACATTAATAATTAAAGTAAAACATAATCATACATTATGCATTCATTTAAAACTGTCATATAAAAGAAATCCATCTATCATACATAAAATAAATGCATCTCGACCATCTAAGGCTACATCCATATATATCATCAAAATAAAAAGTCCAACATATGATGAAATCATAAAGAGAATATCAAATAAAAAAGAGCAGATTCTATCACAAAGATAATAACATGGTCATCAAAGTCTATCAAATGCACATATATCAAAGGGATGATAAAATGAGATATATAGTGGTACATAAATCACATAAAGGTGGAATAATAAAAATCTCAACTAGGGGCACCATTTGCACCACTTGTACCATCTACACCACTTGCACCTGTACCATCTGCACCACCTATATCATCTATCCTATTTGTCATGCCTAGATATGAGTGAGGATCCTAACTAGTAATGGCTACACTAGGTCTCTATGACATGGAAGCCATGAAACTCTTCATCATACTAGAAAACTAATCCATCAGACTACTCATAGCTACCATACTAGCCTATAAGGTCCTAACCTCTCGAGTAAGTTTTCCTGGTGCTTTAAAGACAACTAGAACATGAGGAATAGGAACCTGTCAAACCTGAGGTGCCTCTATTTTTCTCGTAGCTCTTTGAACCTATCAACCCCAATCTACAATCATAGCCCAAGGAGGAACTCTAACACCTATATGTCCACCTCTCATCTGCACTCCTCCACCTCTCATCCTAAATCCACCACCACCACCCCTAGGAGGACCCATTTCTGTACCACGTCCACCTATAACTCTCCCTCCTCTCGTCTAAAATCTCCTCCTCTGCTTCCCACCACCTCTCCCACCATCACCACCATGATCATCATCACTCTTTGAGTTCTCATCAATATCAAGAATAGGCTCAGTAGGATTCATGTATTGAGGGAATGGATGTTGACTAAACTACTAAGAATAATCAACTGGCATGCCAACATCCACAATATTCTCTTTTATATCCCAACCAAGATAATGCATCCTAAAGATCTCATTACGAGTAAAATGACACTCTATCTATGGTCCCCACATGGATCTCTCAGCCTATACTCATGCATATAATGCTAATCCTTGTGGTACTCTCTAAACATGACCAAACTGTTGCAAAACCCTGTGAAAGAAATATCTCTCAATCACAAGAGGAGTCCGACCAATCATCCATCAAGGCATAAAAATGTAAGGTAGCTCTAAATCACCCTCTTTCCAGGTCTGAAATCCAAGATAAGGCCACCAATGAACTTGATCCATGTTATATAACATGCGACACTGGTAATCCATCTTGACCAGATGAGGCTAGAAAATCACTCCCTCATACAAGTAAGTGTAAGGTCATTCAGGATCTCTATCTCTAGAAACAATAGGCCTAGTAATGGGAATATGCTCCCATGTCTGTAACCTAAGTAATGTAACACCCCAAAATTGGCACCTTATAATCCTAAACAATTTTGGTGCATTCCTTCAATTTTCTCATCATCGAAGTCCTATTGTACTAGGCAAATTATTTTCCTAATTGACTTTAATTGACTGAGTCTCAAATGCAGAAAAGCCAAATTTGCATAAATCTGACATTATATTTAATTCCTAAATTATCAAGGTTTATTAGCTAAAAATCCCTATGATTAACTAATTTAATTCTAAAAGTCCTAAGCACTTTTAAATTTAATTAATTCCACCCCCTTTAGCTAATATACATAAAAAGGAATTGAATAGTTGTTTAATTGATTGAATGGATTATCCTAAAAAAGAATTCCATAATTCTATATGAAAGGTCACTCATGTGGCAATAATCCATCCTTTTTATTAAATAATTCATGCTTTTTTGTCTCAATCTCAATTCTTG
>MU225785.1:397054-413449 GCA_018584345.1 Thuja plicata
TTCTTCATCTACTTGCACTATAAAATCCTCCATGTTAGCAATGGTCAGGTTGTTGGCTCTCGTTCTGAGGGTAAACTGCAACAATCACATCTAATTAGGAGGCAACAGGTCGCTTCAATCACATTTGTAGAGAAAACAATTCATGTTTGTCTTTGCAAATTTATTGATTGTGTAAGGACTATGTTGTGTTTGTGTTGAACTGAGAGGTCCACATTCAACATCAGACAACCGCTGGTTTAGGTTTCAAAAAAATCCTATTCCATCTGGGGAACAATAAATTTGTGCCAGAAATAGAACCTTCACCAAAACTTGAAGGTACAGCTATAGATGACACCATAGAAGATAGCTCTGATGAGGATTGCTTTCCTTATCCCATTCCTCCAAACCTAGTAGCATTCTTTGCTGAGCTAGATAAATTTGTACTATGCATCAGTATAGCCGATACTGACAGCGATTCTGATAAAACCACCCCACTTGAGACATTAACTTTTGAGAAATGGAAGACTTAAAAGATCCTAACTTCCAAGGTGAATGGTACATGCCTCCAGAATTTCAAGAGAGGTTGACACAAGAACAGGCTAGTGTTGCAAGAACTCAAAAACCTTCATGGTGCAAGCACCCAAGTGAAAGTTCGGATACAGACTCTCATGAGTATGTGTTTGATAGTTTTTCAGGAGGATCTTATGAAAGACTTCTCGACATAAGTGAGGGGTCTAGTGAAAGGTCTAATGAGTCTAATTCTATAGGTTTTAACATGTCTTCTACTTCAGATGTTAGGGATCAAAAGGATTCAAATACACCTTTGGATGAGATTGGTTTAGCTCTCAGCTTGCTAGTTAATGCTTTCGATGACTATACTGTGAATGCACTTGAACTTGTCACATCTCTTTCCCTCCAACATCCTAAATTAATAGACTGGAATTCCCCTTCTTCATCTAGTGAAGTCCTTACATTCTAGAATGATTATGCTTTATCCTGCTACCTTCACGCTGTTGAACCTGTGACATCCTCCACTAGTGAAGAGAGTGTCAACATGACCGAGGCTAACATCAAGTATCTTAGTCAGAAAATTAAAAGAAGAAAAAATAGGTGCTCTGATGGTGAAAACCACATTGTGGCAGTATCAGAGCCAAAAAAAGTAAAAAGAAAAGATGTATTCGAAGGTGAAAACCTCTTTGAGGTGCCTGAGGATGGGATACTTGATGTGCTTCTGAGTCACTTCCAAGAATTCTCATCAGTGTTAATTGAGCCAACTCAGCTGATAAATCTGGGAACAAAAGAACATCCACATATCATTCATGTGGCCAAGTCATTATCTACAGAGGAACTTAAGGAATTTACATAATTCTTCCAGGAGAAAAAGATAAATTTTGCATGGACATATTCAGACATGCCGGGTGTGGATCCTGATCTCATTATGCATCACTTATCAATAGCTCCAGGTGTGAAACTTGTCAAAAAAAAACTTAGAAAGATGCATCCGCATGTGGCTTTATTGATCAAGGTAGAATTGGAAAAACTTCTAAAAGCTAGGTTCATCCAAGCGATTGATTATGCAGAGTGGATTTCTAACATTGTCCCAGTGACTAAACATGACAAATCTATCAGGGTCTGCATAGACTTTAGAGATTTAAATTTGGCATGTCCCAAAGATGATTTTCCACTTCCCAATATTGACATGATCGTGGATATGACAACAAGATATGAGATGTATTCGCTAATGGATGGTTTCTCTGGCTATAATCAAATCAAAATTGCGCCAGAGGACCAAGAGAAGACCGCTTTTACTTGTGCATGGGGTACATTCTACTGGAATGTTATGCCCTTTGGTCTAAAAAATGCTGGAGCTACCTATCAAAGAATTGTCACTACAATATTTCATGACATGATGCATAGGACAATGGAGGACTACGTGGATGACACACTTGCTAAAATTATGGATAGAAAGACACATGTCACTGATCTAGGTCCTATACTAGATCATATGGAGAAATTTAGGCTGCGTCTTAACCCTAAGAAATGTGCATTTGGGGTTACTTCAAGAAAATTACTGGGCTATATCATCTCTGCAAAAGGAATTGAGGTGGATCTTGCAAAGGTACAAGCTATAATGGAAATTCCTTCACCTCGTAATATCAAAAAAATCAGAGGTCTCCAAGGTTGGCTCCAATCTATCATGTGTTTCATCTTGCAATTAGCTGACAAGTCACAACCATTCACCAAAACTCTGCATAAAGGTGTGACTTATGACTAGAACAAAGAATGTGAACAGGGCTTTCAATAGATCAAGCAATATCTAGCCAATACACCTATATTGATGCCTCCTATTCAGGGGAAGCCTTTGATCTTATATATCTCAGCAACGAAAACATCTCTTGGTGCACTATTGACCCAAGAGGATCAAAATCACAAAGAAAGAGCCATTTACTACATCAGCAGAACATTGGTCTCTTACGAAATGAATTATTCTGTAATTGAGAAGGCTTGCTTAGCAGTGGTGTTTTCTTCCTAGAAGCTACGACACTACATGTTGGCTCATACTACAAGGCTGATCACAAAGGTTGATCCATTGAAATAATTACTTAGTAAAGCTACCCTCACAGGTAGAATAGCTAAATGGGTCGTGCTCCTTAGTGATTTTGATATTACATATGTTGAGAGGAAAGCTATTAAGGGGCAGGCGATCATGGATTAGTTGGCTAAAGTGCCTCTTATGGATCATCAACCATTAAGGATGGAATTCCTAGATGAGTCCATCATGCTTCTCACACATCAAACATGGACAATGTTCTTTGATGGTTCATTCACCCAACAGGGGTCAGGAGCTGGAATTTTGTTTATCACACCTCAGTGGTATTCCTTACCAAAGGAATACAAAATGATGTTTCCTTGTACAAATAACACTGCTGAATATGAAGCTTTGATCAATGGGATAAATATTTCTATTGAATGGCGAGTGGATGAACTAAAAGTCTTTGGAGACACAACTGGTTATCAATCAAGTGAACGACATCTATTAGACAAAAGATGAAAAGCTAGTGCCCTATAAAAAGATGGTTGATAGCCTTAAGAAATACTTTAAACATGTCACTTTTTAGCAAATTCCCAGGGTGGATAATAAAGTGGCTGATGCTATGGCTACTCTAGCTTCTATATTACAAATTTTGGAGAATGATTTCAGACACGAGTTCCTAGTGGAGACGTTATGCTACCCTGCCTATGACTCTCCTGACTCCCAGATGATCTGTTCAGTCATTTGACATGATTCATCCCACTACCATCACATCTATTTTTATGTTCATGACCAAATTATCCCTGATACATCCGCAGTGCTTCACAGTATGTCATTGTAGCCAACGACTTGTATAGACGGGGTCTAGACGGTACCCTCGTTAGGTGTCTAGAACTTGATGAGTCCAAACCCACATTAGAAGAGGTACATGAAGGCATTTGTGGTTCTCACTCAAATGGTCTGACACTGGCTCGTAAACTTATTATAGTTGGTTATTATTGACCCGATATGGAGAAGGAAGCTACACAGTTTTCCAAATCTTGCAAATAATGTCAACTCCATGGTAATTTGATTCATGCTCCAGCCAAGGAGCTTATTCCCTTCATCACTTTCTGGCCATTTCAACAATGGGATTTTGACTTAGTGGGTCAGATATATTTGTCTCCTTTGAGAGGACATAAGTACATCATCACTGCTACAGATTATTTTACTAAATGGGTTGAGGCAGTACCTCTCAGTGTAGCTGATGGCAAATCTGCAGCTATGTTCATACTAAACTACATTATCTGTAGATATGGTGTACCTTCCTCTATTATCACTAACAATGGAGGAAAATTCAAGAACAAAGATCTGACAAATTTGTGCACTAAGTTCAAGATTATTCAACATTGGTCTTCTATTTATTACCCCTAGGGTAATGGACAGGCCGAAGCTTCCAAAAAGACAATTCTCAAGATCCTGCACCGTACGGTACACAAATCTGGATGAGATTGGCATCTCCAGATTAATCTGGCTTTATGGGCCTATCACACCAGTATAAGAATGCCAATAGGTGCCACACCCTTTTCTTTAGTCTATGGTGTAGATGCAGTACTTCCTATTAAGGTTGAGATTCCTACCTTGTGAGTCTCTTTGAAGGGCCTCATTACAGATGACAATATCAGAATATCTCGGCTACAAGAGCTTGAATTATTGGATGAACATCAGAAGGTGGCATTCGATCATCTTAGAGAATATCAAAAAAGGATATCTAAGAGCTATAAAAAGAAGGTTAGACCAAGAGAATTCCAAATGGGTGATCTCGTTCTAAGAGAGAACCCTAAGAATCAGCAACAACGGACTTAGAAAGGAAAGTTTGAGCCAAAGTGGCTTGGCCTTTATGTTATTAATGCAGTATTTGGGTCTGGTGCCTATTAGCTCTCCACTACAAAAGGTGAACAACTCAAAGAGCCCATCAATGCTCTTCACCTGAAGAAATTCTATAGTTGAGATATCTTTTGCATGCCCATGGACATACTTTATTCTGAGAAAATCCTAAAAATTGTAAAATGTCCTAAAAAATGATCATCTTACTGAAAACCTGACAAACAGGTGCTTTGATGTATCTATTATCCTGGTGAAAACCTAGTAAACAGGCGCCTTGATAATACCAAAAAAAAAATAAAAAATCAAAAAATACAAAAAAAAAAGAAAAAAGAAAAAAGAAAAAATTGAAAAAAAATGAAAATACAAAAAAAAAAGAGAAAAAGAGAAAAATGTGTCATTGATGAAAACCTGGTAAATAGGCATCATGGTAGCAAAAATAGAATTTCTACCAAGATGATGAAAACTTGGTAAATAGGTGCCTCTTGTTTCACAATGCTTTATCTGTCACAGCATCTCTTGGCTTTCTCGCAATTGCTCTTCTGCTTTCCCACTTTAGTTTGTTTTCCTGCTTTAGTTCACTTTCTTGTTTTAGTGTGCTCATGCATTTTCTTTCAGTCATCTTTGATATTTTTCTTGACCTCACATGGATTGAAACTGGTCACACTCAGGGGTATGTTCCTAGTCTAGGGGGCATTGTCTTATCTTATGGAGTTTTTCTCCTCTTGTATCGGTCACTAGTGGATCTCACTGTGTCTGCCTACCGATGCCTCGTAGTAGTTCATCTCTTCTTGAGACTCTCTTTTGCATCAGTCACCAGTGGTTCTTGTTGCATCTGCGTGCTGATGCTTTGATCTTGTTATCAATATTTATGCTTGAGAATCTCTCTCAAGATAGTCACCAGCGGTTCTCACTGAGTCTACCTACTGTCACTACATTGCTGAGATTTCTCACATCATTTTTCTATTTGTTTGTTTGGCTTTGATTCATTTTTTACCTAGGGGAATGGCTCCTCATTTTGATCGATCTTCAGTTTACACTTGAGTCAGTAATCTTGTCAAAGGACAACTTTATACTGGCAAAAATTGATGTTTCTCAACACCTTAATCAAATAGTGTTTTTAAACACTCTCTTTGGACACATCTATGTTTTTCAACACACATCGAATATCTCACGACATAAACATCTCTTGATAGAAATCAAACACATTTTACTCACAAGCATAACAGTGTTTTTCAACACCCTAAACATAGGCACATTGGTAAGCCTTGAAACATGCTGAGATATGATTGAATCTTTTTTTGTATGTTGTCTGTTCTTATGAATTTCACTGATATTTTTGTTGTCTACTGCTTGTTGGTGTGGTTTCAATGATCTGAAAATGTCAAATAAATACGGTGTATGTGATAAGAGCTTCTGCATTAAGGTGGAAAATCCTCACATCCCTTGGTCTTGTTTATTTGTATGCCAAGGGGAGGTCAGAACTATCTCCTTGACTGTTATTGCTTTGTTTGTTTACTAGTGATTTCTTACTATATCAAGTTGGAAATAATGTTCAGGTCACCTTGGATTTTGTGCCTTGGTGCTTATGTTCATTTCCTACATTTTATCTGATGAAAGTCATATTCATATTCTTACGATTGCAGTGGCACCATTAAGGATTGTATTGACTTTGATAATCCAAAAGCACTTGATGATGATAAAAATGATGAGTCCAACAACCAAGTCCTAGGATTGCATTTAGCTTAGGCTTGCATTTTGCATTGTAGGCTTTCATTTGCATTCACATTTTAGGCTTACATCATGGTAGTTTTGGTGCTCTCTTCATTTTGTCTTCTCATTCTTCAAGGGTCCTCATCTCTCATCATGGTTTCCTCTCGACTGCACAAGTGTCCAGTCCTCACTCTCGATCTTCATTCGTATTCTTTTGGTTAGTACCTATTGTATATTGCAATATCCTGCATGAGATGATTAGTACCATTGCATTCATTACATTACATTCATTTCCAAAAAGTACATTTCTATACATTCATTTGCATTTATATCTCCATAAACATGTGCATCCATTATAAGCATAAATCAAATCATACATAGCATTTATCCATCTAACATCTATCATAGCATTTTTCATACATCAATAATACACGTGCATAAATATTTGCATATCCATCCATGGCATACATTTCTAATCCATACATCTAATCATATAAGAAACATCTCATAAAACATACGCATCTAAAGTAATATATAAACATGTACAATGATGTCAAAAATTGAGCTCATATATATATATCGATCGGTCAAATGTACAAAGGTGCTACTCGAGCACAATATGTCAAAATGGTGGTACAATGAATATCAAGATCTAACCACCCAGTGGAGGTGGAGGGGGTGGCATACCCTACTACTAAGGAGGAGGACCTGGTGGAGGAGGTCTTGGTGGAGGTGGTCCTGGTGGAACAGCCTGTGCACCAGCATACTCTGTAAAAGGCTGAATCTGATCTGCTGCCTCGGGAACTGCAATAGTGTACACAACATAGTAATAAGAAGCCTGAGTAGCCTCCTATCTAGTCTCTAACTATGATATAGCCAGTGGCTCTCGTAACTCTCAAATCTCTTAGTCTCACTCAGATATCTGCGTATACCAAATAATCACCTGCGTATGAAGGTCATCACACTCCCTCTGAGACTGTCGAGCTCTCTCTCTAACTCTCCAGAGAGCCTCCTGCAACTATACTACCTGTTCGCCTACTGGAGCATCAGTCCAAACAACATCATCCATGATAGTATCATCTCCCTGCTCAGCGGCTCTGTCTTGATTGCCACTGGGCCTAACACCTGCATCTAATCCCACAGGTCTAACAAGAATACTAGTTGGAGCTATCCTCGGTCGTACACCTCTCTCCTGCTACTGTAAAGATGGCTAATGTCCCTATGGCTACTATACCTTTGGAGGGACCTGCTGTGCCTACTACTACGGTGGTAGTCATACCACCTACTGTATCAGTGCAACTGGAGCTGTAAATCTGGGAAATAGATGCACTAACATGTGATCTCTGTATGCAGGTGTCACACCTGCATTCATCACTGCGGCCATATAATCCCACCTGGCTGGTGGTACCCAGGTGTCTATCATACTACGACCCCTGTCAAGCTATCACTACCAACCCTTCTTCGTCTCATCGATGAATCAGGCATAAATGCAATACTCTAGAGACACATCCTATAGCCTCCCAAACTGGCACAATATGTGTGTGAGCAAGAAGCGCTCAATGACAGTAATGGTACGCCTGATCAAAGGACGTGAAAAGAACATGTATGATAACTCATGGTGAGAATCATACCACACCTCAGTGGCTATCCAAGGCCACCATATTACTACAGCCATACCATTTATCTGTGATCTCCATTGCTTAGTCTTACCCAGCATGGGCTGGGTCATCGGTCCTGCATACCTGTATATGTACAGCTCTAAAGGCTGCTGTGTATCATGGAATATCAGCCTGCATACGGGAAGGTGCTCCCAGGCTCAGATCTATAATATGATGACTCCTACAACCATGGTACGGGCACCTCAATACATGATCTCATGCATCTCATGGTACATCTAAGCGAGCATGCATTCACCCCATCCAAAATTAATTGCAAGAGCGGCCAACATCTTCCGTAACATGCCTCCCCAGCCGCACTCTAATCTATGCTGACCATGATCAGGAACCAAATGGAAAATCAGAAAAAGTGCTAGTACAACTGCTAGGAGATGATCTCTACCATAGCTGCGTATCAACTCCTCCCATGTGATGGCCCGGCCCATCACCAAATCATCCTAAAAAATGGCTCTCAACACCTCTGTACCTACTCTAGGCTGTATGTTGTACTCCACACAAGCTCCATGGAAAGACACTCTTAGAATCTGGTAACATCCTCAGGAGTGACCGTCATCTCCCCCTGCGGCAAGTGAAAGGTGTTCATCTCTGAATGAAAATGCTCAACTAAGGCACCCAGTAATCTATGATTTACCCAAATATTGGGTACATCACGAAGGTAAGTCAATCCTAGCCTGTCAATGTGGGCACCATCAGCATCTAATAATCTCTAGAGTAGCTCACCCATGATAGGATGATGTGATCGAAAACTAATGTCAGGGAGGTCAACCTGCAAAGAAAGTGATGAAATTGGATCAGTACCTCAACAATGATGATTTTTCAAAGCAAAAGACAAAAAATACAACTACAAACCTATCCTACACACAGTCTTGAGATATTGCAACTGGCTGACTCTATGATGTAAGAAAATGACAACTTTTGAATTTTGGCCAGTTTTCCATGCGAGGAAACTATTTTCCCGCGTGAGCTTTCTGACTCGCGCGAGGCAGGATGTGTTCTTGCGTGAGATTTCTAAAATCTTGTGCGGTGCAAGCGTGCTCTTCGCGCGAGTGTAGGGGAGGGGCCCGTGCGAGGAACCCCTGACTCGCGGGAGGAATCAAATTCCTCACACAAAAGGAGACCTAGGCTGGTGCGAGGAAACTATTTCCTCGTGGGAGATTGGACGCGACAAACTTTAAAATGGCCTAAAACATGCTAAATGCTAAAAATTGATAAATTTTTTTCTGAAATGCAGGATCAAGTTGCAATTACTTACAGGTGTGTCATACTCCAATGGTTGGTTGTGTCATCGGGAGCACTCAAATCGGTGTAAATGCATGGGAATGCTATCGATGTCAGCTGGAGCCCTTGCCATCGCTAAAGTCAAAGGTGACTAATGATTTGAAAATGACCCCTCCGGGCCTTATACAGTCTTTGACCTAATTTTTCAAAGTGCTCTATTTTCTGTGAAGATTGCACCCTTGGCTAAATGGACCATTTTGAATCCATTTTCATGATCAAAATCAAAATCTGACACTCCTAAGTAGCTCAAAATCACATTTTAATATTTTGGTAGTAACGTGATCAGACACCTATGCAGTCAATTTTTTGGCGTCACTTTCTTGTCAGAATTATCTCTAATCATCATTTTCTTGGCTTCTGCAATATTTTCATCAAAGTCAACTCTTGTCAAATCTAGTCAACTATGGTCAAACCTAATCAACAAGACCTCTTGATCACTCTAAATTGATTCTGCTTTGTCTTGATCTATGTTTGATATCTCTAGATCTTTGATCTCATTTCTCTATGATTTCTCGCTCTCATCATGATGTGTCATCTTTTGATTTTTCTCCTGAGGGGGAAAGATGATTGCATCATTGAATCTTTTTACATTATTCTTGAATCAGTCTGATATGAATCAAAAGTCCCCATTGCTAAGGGCATCTCATCACTTGGGGCATATTCAGTTTTTTGTACCTTACGGTCAAAATTGGATATTCCATGCTTTTGAATCTCTAGGGGCATCTTGATGTCTCACATCTTGTCATCTATCTTTCTAGGTATCTGAGAAATCTAACTCAGATCCTCAAGGATCAAGCTTCCTTCTAAAGATGATTCTTGAAATCTCATTAGGTATTGGGGCAATATAACCCTAATTCCTGAAAGTTACACTTCATTCTGAAGATGGCTCTCAAAAAACTCTTTAGACCGCTATCTAGGCAATCTAACCTAGATCTCAGAGGGCTAAATTTTTTATTGGGGAAATCTAACCCTGATTTTGGAGATAGTCCTAGATCTTCATCAGTTATTAGTGGACATTGGGGCAATCTAACCCTGATTCTGATCTTCTCTCTGTTGATTCTTCTTCTCAATCTGATCGGTGTCTTGGCAACCTAACCTAGACTTCCAAAATCTTCATCTTCACTTTAGACTGTTCTTTGAATCAATGCACTGCTCGCACATCAATTCAAAGAGGGGAAAAATATAACACCCCAAAATTGGCACCTTATAATCCTAAACAATTTTGGTGCATTCCTTCAATTTTCTCATCATCGAAGTCCTATTGTACTAGGAAAATTCTTTTCCTAATTGACTTTAATTGACTGAGTCTCAAATGCAGAAAACCCAAATTTGCATAAATCTGACATTATATTTAATTCCTAAATTATCAAGGTTTATTAGCTAAAAATCCCTATGATTAATTAATTTAATTCTAAAATTCCTAAGTGCTTTTAAATTAAATTAATTCCACCCCCTTTAGCTAATATACATAAGGAATTGAATAGTTATTTAATTGATTGAATGGATTATCCTAAAAAAGAATTCCATAATTCTATATGAAAGGTCACTCATGTGGCAATAATCCATCCTTTTTATTAAATAATTCATGCTTTTTTGTCTCAATCTCAATTCTTGGAAATGAAGAGGCAACCGTTTCTTTTCAAGAAACTCTTCACCCTCTTTCCATGGTTTTCTATAAATTGGACCCCTTTTTCTTCATTAAAGAGGATGATTTTGGAAAGCATCAAACTTATAGTGAAATTTGCATTGAATATTACATGCTTTTGAGTTTAAATTGCATAATTAGACTAATTTCAGTTTCTATTAACGATATGTTGATTTTATTTGCAATTCATTTACATATCTAACATCTCAATTTCATCTCTCAAGCTTTATAGTTTAAATGCAATTTCAATTCTAGATTAAGAGCATTTGAATTCTAGATTAAGAGTATTTCATTTCTTAGATTAATTGCAATTTCATTCCATAGAGTAGTTGCAATTTCAATTCTAGACTAGCTGCATTTGATTCCATAAATTAATTGCAATTCATTTCTAGATTAAGAGCAATCTCATTTCATAGATTAATTTTAGTGCATTCATGGATTAATGGCAATTTCATCTTCTTTCATTCTTTAGAAATCCTCCATGTTAGCAATGGTCAGGTTGTTGGCTCTCATTTTGAGAGTAAATTTGACATTCACAACTAATTAGGAGGCAGCAAGTCACTTCAATTGAATTTGCAGGATAAACAATTCATGTTTGTCTTTGTGAATTGAACAATTGAGTAAAGACTATGCTGAGTTTGTGCCTAATTTAGAGGCCACAATTCAAGCACACACAAGTAAAATTGTACTGACAAAAAGTGCGACACCCTATCAATAGACTACATGATGTAGCTCATGATACAATTGTGAAAGGACACATAATTCCTAATCAAATATCAACGGGTGTGCAATAATATCCTCTAAAATAATACCCAAGTTGACTATAAAGAAATGAGCTCATCAATCAGGCAGAAGAAACCCATCAATCAAAGATCCTAATATTTCTGGAAGTAGTGGGAAAGATATAAACTATGCCTAGGGAATACTATCATCACCAATCGTTGCATCACCAAAAAAATGTTTGCAAGATGATCCATCATAAACCTAATAATAGTATACAAGATCACCCCATGTAGGAATCCTCAATTATCTATATACATCCTTGGGGGTGATAGTTATCTCACCCATCGGTAAATGAAAATTATTATGGTCTAAGTGCTTGATAGGACTTGTTTTTTACTAAATAGAATTTACATGTTTTGTACCCTAAGTTTTTCTTTAAAGCCTTGCATATTTGTTAAATCTTGAAGGTGACTAAAAGGATATTAAGTATTTCATTTTTAATTATGTCCTTTGTATGGCAGGAAAACATGAGGAGTCAATACCTTTCTCGAAATAAAGTATACTTCGAGCAGTAGATGAATAAAATTGGAAGACAATCATTATTCATTGTGACATATAAAGTTTAGGTGTGTTGTAACAACTAACAAGGACATAGTTCTAGGATCGTTTACCAGAGCCAGCACCAAGAAAAAGAGTCCTAAGGAGGACAAAGAAACAGAGGAGCTGAAAACTTCGGTCAACAACATGCAAATCATGGTCCTTGAAGCTGAGGAGCTGGTAAAAGAGATGTAGCTGTTCATTTTGCTATCCTGGTTGGGTTTTTTGCTGTCCCTGCTGTCTTCTGCTATTTCTTTGGGACTTTTTTCTTTGTTTGGAGCGTTTTTTTTCTGTTCCTTTCCTTTATGGTGCTTAGGCATAGTTGTATCTGTTTTATACTGTTTATCTTTAAACTCTAGGTTGTAGGTCCTTGTAAAACCTGCTGAACTCTTTGATTTTGTAAAGGTTTCGGGTCCTTGTAAAACCTATTTTTACTTAATCAAAACAACTGACAAGGACATAATTAATCCAAGAATAATAATGTGGAAATTAATCTATGTGGCACCCTACTTGGTCAATGTTGATTGGTCAAGCTTCATCGAACAAGGAGACACTTCAAGTAATTCAAAAGTTCAACAATCGAAGCAAGTAACTCCTCCAAAAATGAAATATGTGCAGTGTTAACCATTGAAGTGAGGAGTAAGAAAATAAAAAGTGTGGTACTCTAAAGTTCAAACAATATGGGTTATCAAACAAGTAGAATCAAGTGGTAGTGAAGAAAAACTAATTTGGAGAATGAATTCATAAAGATGATTGACTTATGGGACCGAGTAACAAATGTCGAAAAAAATATTATTTTGAATAAGTGGATGAGTTGAATAACGATGGATGGAGTTGTTCAAAATATGGTGGGGCCACTGCACATGACTCGTCGAATAAAAGGTTGTGCCAAGTAACCCAGTTGGATTGAAATGAAATAAAATTTATTCAAAAGGAGAAAGGTTTGAGTGATGATGTCATATCGAATATCTTTTATCATCAGAAAATTTGAAAAGGTTTCCATACGAGAATAAATTTACCTGATAATGAGTGATGTCATATGATTCACACATGGTGTAATGCCCCTCCAAACCTAACATGTCTTTGATATGCATGTTGTAAATTAGGGAATGTTATAGGGACTTGTATGCTTATTTTGATAAGAGTATGATCCTTCTTGAGGTGTTTTCATAACCCATTCTATTCTAACTATAATAACTTCACATTCTAGTTTGGGAAACGATAAATATTTTTAGGTATGTTCCTTCATGTCTTCATATATTTCCATGATATTTTTAGGATCTTGATGTTATGGGGTCACTTGATAGATCTTTATGTTACTATGTGTGGTACTCATTATCGATGATTATGATTATCTTAGATAAATTAGTTATAATGACTAAAGGGTTAATTGTGATACCCACCCTGATGATACTACTTTTTATACTTGAGACTAGATAGGATTGTGATATTTTAGCATTTATGGATTTTTTGCTTCCTCCTTACTAGACCTAGGTGATGAGATGTTAATATATTATGCCTTTCCTTTGAATAATATGTTCATGATCATTATTTTTTATGTTTACTTATACATGATCCTGGTTGTCTCTTTGGTTGATTATGAGATTCTTCTTGTTGATTAATGATTTAGAAATATTTCTTATATCTTTGATTATTCTTACATGTCAATTATTCATTATCATTGATGATGATTTACCTTCTTTTAGTGAATTTACCTGATCATGATTATCTACGTGCTAACAATACTAACAAATCATGTTTTAGTATGAATTTTTTTTGATGTGCCTGTAGGATGAGGGGAGGCAATCATAGTCACTTCTATGAGATATCTATACGCTCTCTCACTCTCTCTCCTTGTCTACTATATATATATATATATATATATATATATATGTCTTTTTCTCATCTCGGTGATGCAGGGTTGCAGGTACTAGGCATCAACACCTGGCTACACAGGTCTGAGCGTGTCTTTAAAATCCTTGAAAGTTGTTGATTACAAAGATAGTACCAAGGTCCCTACATGAGCCTCCCTTTTTCCATTATTCAATCCAAGAACATTGGGGTTGCTACTTTGTCAGTCAACTATCGGGTTGAATAAACTAGATCCACCTCATCCAATTGGTCATTGTTGTGGATAGTTCCTTTTGGTCACTTGTATTATTTTTTTTGTATGACTTGTTTCATCATTTCATTTATATATCTTCCTTGGGATGTTTCTCAGATGATGTTTGCTATATTATGTTTCAGTGATTCATGTTTGGTCAGGAGTTTGGCTTGACTTGCCTTATTGACTATGGTCGACCTTGTTTGACCTTGTAGTTTTCTCTATGTATTTTACAGTTGAGTTTTATGGCCTCTTTGGATAGTTATATTTAATTTAAGGCATGTTATTTTATTATATCTGAATTTTATATCTTATAGTAAGTATAAATATGTAATAATATTAATGTTGTGAGCTATTAATTCATAATTCATAGATTTTAGTGTTTGGTATTTGATATAAATAAATAAATAAATAAATACACACACAAAGAAACACACACACACACACGCACACACACACGCGCGCGCGCGCGCACACACACACACACACACACACACACACACACACACACACACACACACACACACACACACACACACACACACACACACACACACACACAAAAGTTATATGTGATTATATTTGCATGATTATAGATATTGTGTATAGTTTATATTTTGGGACTAAGGTAAGTGTAATATTGTTAGTAATTAATTATTACTTGATGTGAGGTTTAATATTCTTAATTACTAATTATTAATAACATGGATGAATTTCTGACCCTAGATCTAGGACTAGATCCAACACAAGAAAGAAGAATGTAGCTCAAGCTTAAGATGTCTCTAATCTTCAGGATTCCATCTAGAACATGGAGAATTAGATGGTGGAAATACAGATGATGGAAAACTAGATGATTGAATCTGAGAAGAGCTCCAAGATGCTAGACTAAGTTGTGTGCTAGAAGTTTTTTGGTCATTTTGCTGGAAGTCTCTTTTATATTTTCAGTTTTTTTGTTGTGGTTGATCATATTATTGTAAATATGGGGTGTTATCCCTTTTTTGGTTCTCTGTTTCCGTCTGTGATAGATAGGCTTTGTTTTGAGATCTTAATGCTTATCTTTTTCTAGCTATGTTAAAGGGTTTCAGGGCCCCTTCAAAACCCGCAATTACCATAATACAAAACATGGATAGGTTACATATTACTTACATATTCTATGTCACATATTATGATAATAATAAATATGTGTATTAATGATTATAAATTAGTCATTATAGTTATATTTATGTACTATATAATTGTGAGAGTATAATTATATTGAGTTATTTAATTATGACCTTTAGTTAAGAGTTAGTTGGGGGTTGGTTACCTTTGGGAAATCTATTTATATAGATTCTCTTTTGATTTTGATGGGATATTTTGGCTGAAATCCTAAATAGAGTGTAATGCCCGAAATAATCTAGGCAAAACACAACTAACAAAATATATATATATATTTTTTAATTAAATATTAAACTAAAACAACTTTAAAAAAAAACAACATAACTTTAATTGCGTGGTCACTTTTGTATTAAATAATAATCTTAGTAAACTAGGGTAAAATTTAAAACGTAATTCATTTAGTATAAGAATGACCTTAATCTCAACAGTTAATAGTTTCATTTAAAAATGAGGTCATTTTAAGGAAATTAATAACATTTCCCTGATAAATATAACCTTCTAGTTTATCCAAGTCATTAAAATTAGGACGTAATATGTTTATTTTGTTCAGGGTTTTAATAATATAATATCAATAATTTTACTGTAACAACCCTAAAAAAATTAATCTCTTATTTGAAAAGTGAATTAAGGTTGCTAAGAATTTTAATTCTTAAATTAATAATATGTAATTTATTAAATCATTTATATATATATTTATTCTTATCTAATCATACTAGTGGGAATGGTAATAATAATAATAATTCTTTAATTAGATTTATAATTAGATTTGCAATTATCGACGACATTGATTAATCTTCCCAAGTGATAAATTAGTCAAATTAAATATACAATTAATATGTTAGAATTAACTTAATCGTTAATATATATATCTAAGCGAATACTCTATTAACTAAGTAATTCAAATAAAAATGAATAGCAAAGTCCATTACTAAACTTATTTTATAACATCTATTAATAAATAATGGATGCAATTCAATGAGCGGAGAAAAAGAAATAAATCATTCTAACTTTAATATTTACTTTATTTCAAAATAAAGTAAGGTCAAATTTAACTAATAACATTTAACTAAGATAAACACATGAACATAATAAATAATAAAGAAATAAGGAAAAGAGGGGCCCTCCA
>MU225785.1:441418-459249 GCA_018584345.1 Thuja plicata
GCACAATATGTTTCCTCTTCCATCAATCTGTGATTTTTGGCCTCCATAGCTTTTTTGCTTCTCTCTTTCTGTGACAGGTTTGCATGCAGGTGATTCTTGGGAGCTATGGGTTGACAGTTTTCATCAAATCCAATATTCTTTAGGGGCAAGGGTGCATCAAACTCTGTTGACTCTGAGTCACTCACCTTGTCTACTTCATTGATGGGTGACTGACCCTCGATTTCTTCTATCTTTTATGTTTCCTCTTCAGTTACCAACAATCTTTTCTTTAGAGTCTTAACCATTTTATCTTTCTTCCTATCAATCTTTTTCACAACTAAGCCCTTTTTTATCCTTTCCTTGGCTTCTTCATAAG
This sequence comes from Thuja plicata, assembly GCA_018584345.1. NCBI lineage: Eukaryota > Viridiplantae > Streptophyta > Pinopsida > Cupressales > Cupressaceae > Thuja > Thuja plicata. The sequence continues at coordinate 441,774 of MU225785.1, forward strand.
TTCCAAACTTAGGTTGTGATTTTTCCAATGGTTCATTGGTCAGTGCCTCAATAGCATTTTTTGCTTGATCTATGTTGACTTCATAGTCAAGTGGTGCTAGTCATGTTGTCCTTGGTACAATTGGTTTGATTAGGGTGGTATCAGTGTCCACCAAGAAATAGATGTTAGTCTTGTATTTCTCTACCAGTTGTTCTGGTATCCTCATTCTCTTTTGCATTCTCTCTTTGAATCCAGAGAAATACTCATCCATAACTGACTCAATATTGTCTCCAAGTGACTTGATGAATTCACTTATCTGAACTGTCATTGGTTTGGTAATGTCCCATTTCACATTACCAATAGATGGGAAGGTTTCTTGGAAGTATAAAAATATATACATTATAAGTGATCCAAACTTACATGAGTTGGTCTTTGGAGACCTGATTTTCCTCATGTTCTCATCTAATTGTCTTAGCAGTAGTTCTGAGAGATCTAACTGCAGTCCCTTCTTGACAATTTTTTGTGTTGTATCCACTGCTCCTAATACAATGCTATTCAATCTGCTAGCCTAAAAGAACTTGTGTCCTAAGACACATGCTCCAAATTTCATTTCATCATTGGTGATGGTGGATATCTTTAATCCTCTACCATCCCATGTAGCTCATGTGTTCTTCTCAATATCAACTTGAGAAGGGTGCTTAAGTGCCTTGGGTTTCTCAATTATGGGATAACTGGTAACAACATGTATAACATAACTAGTTATCAGTTTAGGCTCATCTAGCCACACCTTTTGGTCATGCAGTCTTCTCAGCACTAACCAAATCCATTTGGTTTTGAACTTCTTCAGGAACCATAGGGAATTTGTGAGCCCTTTTACCTCAATGTTCTTATGTTCTTCCTTGATAGTCCCATCATCATTGCAAAGTTTCTTGTAAGATTTCTCCACTTACAGGTCTCATATTTCTACAATCTTGCAGTATATGTAAGCTCGCATGTCTTCAACAAGAAAAACCCTAGCTTGTATACTGGAGGATGCACCACTATTGTCGGGTTGTGAAGAAACCTCGAGACATATCTTGTAGTGAGGTTATTCACCTATAGAATTTTTGATTTGATTAACCTTATTCTTCTTATCATTCTTGATCTTGGAGGTTCTTGAAGTTGATGCCATCATTTCAGAATTTAGGGCTTTTTCTGTAACAAAAATATAGTTCTCGGTTATCTTTATTACTTACTTCAACCTCTATAGCTATTAGGAATCTGTTTGGAGTGTGGTGGATCAAGTGGGAGTCACTCTATAATTGGGTCACTTTGTGCTCTAGTTTCTCTTTGTCTCTTCACTCTAGTTGTTGTGTGAAAAATGAAACCCTTTTGTTGTCTATTTATAGAATTTTCCCTAAGTTGAGTCATTAATGCTCAACCACTTATTGGTCTGTGAAGATGGATTCATCAGGTGATACACTAACTTCTCCTTCAGTGATAACGTGATGCTTTGGGTAAACTTACAACTTTTTACATTCAACAATGGATTTCGGTGTATGGCTAAGACAACATGTCAACTCACATGTTTACCGACGGATCTGGGTTTGCACTAGCAACTTAGTTTTTATATGTTGACCAACGATTCTTGGTAAGTATTGAAAATTTTTCCTTGTATGTACACCGATGCATTTTGGTATGTATAGACTGATGAAATTGTTTTCACATAACTATAACAAGTAATACCATAGTGCATCTTTAATCATGTTGATTTAGTTTTTAACTATGTGTAATGGAACTGATGCAAAATATAACTTGGTATAATATAGTTCCATACTTACTTGTTCTGCTTAGGTGGAGGTGGTGATGTCACCATATCCATTGGATAGGGTGTCACTTGTTGTATTTCTTGGTCAAGCTTCATTAGTGTTTGTAGCTTTTCTCCACATTTTTTTTCTGATCTTCCTGAAGTCTTCAATGGTGTTTCCATTGGGAAATGTGTTTGTCTCTATCATTTGGTCTCTACAGTCCCTTTTTAGATGACCAAATTTATGATAGCGTAGACATTCCATTCTTGGGTTAGTCTAGCTCCTAGACTTTCTTGTCCATTGCCTCATGCAGTTTGTATCTATGTGTCCAAATATTCCACATGTTGTATAGTTTTCCCATGTGTTTTAATCCCAAACATATGAGTTACCAACTCTTTTCGGTTGGTAAGAATTTTCTTGATCTTTAGGGTTCCATGCTTGCTTTTTCTTCTTCCAACATTCAAGAGATGTGTGCCCATGCATTTTTCAAGTAGGATAATATTTGTCCATGTAGGTATACTTATTTTGTTGTTTCACCTCAGATTTACATTCATAAAATTTATGTCCTTTCTTCTTACATTTATAGCAATTTCCTATGAATGAAGGTGTGGAGTTAGGAATACCTTTCATTTTTCTCCTGCAAACATTTGATGTGTGGCCTGGCCTTCCACAGTGATTGCATGATAGGTTCTTTGGTCTTGGATTTGTGTACACATTCTTCGGATAAGCTTGGTATGGTGATTCTCCATTCTCGGTATACCCTAGTCATGTATTGTTGTTGAATCTTCTTTGTCCATCCAAAAAATCATCCATCTTTTTTGTACTTTCTTTAGATCTCTTCATCATGTCATTGTTTTATTTTTGAATTCTTACTTCATGCTTCAGTTTTTCATTTTCTTCTCTTAGCACACCAATAGCTTCTATTATTTCAATGAGTTATGTATTCGTTCGGTTTGCCTCTTGACTCATAAGACTAATCTGATTTGTGATCTCATGATGATGTTCAGTAAGTCTTTGTATTTCTAACTCTTTCTCTTGTAGCTTTTCAATAATCTTTCTCCTGTCATCAATAGCTAGTATTCTTTCTTTCTCAGCTTGTCTAGCATTGTTCATGACATCAATCATTCTTACCATCTGTGTCTCTTGACCGATTTGCAGTATCTATAATTATTCTGTCAGATGTTGATTGCTTTCATTTAAGCTTTTGATGCTTTATTTAGATGTGTCTGATGCCTTGCTAGTTGTAGATCCTAAAGACTCAAATAGATCAGGTATCTCCTCTTCTTGATAGTCTATTTCATTACATCGAGATGCCATAATCTTTCTTTCATCCAACAAGTGTCTCATCTTGATTCTAGCTTGTTTATACTTCTCATAGAAGATCTGAATTTCTAGCTTATGATTCTCAATATTCTTGTCAAGCCTGTACTTCTCCATTGTATGATCTTTTTTCTTAAGCATTTAAAATTTTCAAAATAAGAGATCTAGGTCTGATACAATTTGTTGGAAATAATGGGAAGTATGTACTGAGAGGGGAGGGGTGAATCAATACCTCTAAATTTTTTAGTTAATTAACCTTTAACCTTATGTAATCAAATATTTTCTTTACTAGTCATATCTGTTATTCTTTCTTTATGCATGTGTTATCAATTCATAATCTTAATTGTGTGTAGATATTCATAGAAACATTCATGAAATTAATTGACACATAACAAAAGATATGGTAATGCAGAAAACCTTTATTAGAAGGTAAAAAATACGGTGGGGATGACACCCACAAAACTTCACTATCTACAGAGTGGAAGGGGCCGGTTAAGGCTTACAATTTGATCACTATTGATGATTTATCATGTTAGGAGTATTATGTGGAGACTGGTTAACATCTACTCTGTTAAGAGATTTAGCAAGACTATTTAGTGTGCACTCAGTTTAGAGATTTATAATAGGATTGTTAAATCCACCTTTCTTGAAAAGATTTCTTCTATTTGCTACACTTTTTATAATGTAGACAAAAATACTCATTGACCTGAGTGTATTCAATCTATAATTTTTTATTACAGATCCATTAAAGTCACATGTACAAAGTATCACCTAATGTGATTGATTAATACCTCTATTGCTCGGTAGCCTTGATTCTTGGTTCTTGATAACCAAATTCATCTTTTTCTTCTCTGTTTCTTGAAACTCTCAGTCTGATCCATAGATGTGCTCATTGGATACTTTCATCCTCTCATCCATCAAAAATGAATGTTCACACATCTATTTATACAATATATTTGACCATTTTAGTTTCACGTATTATAAACATAACTCTATGATCAAAGGTTTACAACTTGACCTTGATCTCCTAGTTTGCATGTTTTTAATTAGTTAGACTAATTAAAAAAATTACTATAATGTTTCTTGTCCCTCAAGAAATGGTTTTAAAACAAATCAAAACTCTAAATATAAAACACAAGTGTTTTATCTGATGTGGAAGTCATATTTTCATTTCTCGAGATATAACTGACTTTTGGTGTCTGATGCTTGGTTTGAACTGAAAGTCTATCTGTCGGGGTCCCCTGCTTTGTTGGGTTCCTCTCTTGTCTGTTCTCTCTATATGCACTGTATTATGCTCATTGGGTTCTACTGTATCATGTTTGGGTTGCATTGTCAATTTGCACTATAAAACTGTGTCGTCGAGTTTCTCTATACTCAATACTTTCTATAAGAACGGAAACCTATCTTTTGGTGTAGTGTAACCAACGGTTCAAAATTGTTTCTCTTTGCATGCTAATGGAAAAAATCATGTCATCAGAGTTCCTAATTGCACACTTGTCTCCAGACCCTAGAGGTGATGATGAGGATGTCCTCTTGAGAGAAGAAGCATAGGTTGAGGTTAAAGACTCTTTTCCTGAAGTTGAGGAAAATGAGCTTAATTTGGGACCTCTATATGCAGATGGATCAAGGATATCTGGAAAACTGAGCATGAGGAAATGATTTCTGATGATGAGTTTATTTTTCCTAAAGAGTTTAAATCATTTTTATATCAATATAAATGAAGCAAATTGGGGGAAGCCTCTGGAGATTTGGAGACTGCAGTTCTTGAAAAGACACTAGAGGAACAAATTTAGAAGGAGCTACAAGAAATCACTCCATAAAGAGGAAGACAATTGCTTAAAGATGTTGGAGTAATCTTGTACCAAGGATGGGATATGAAAGCTTTGTTAATCTTTGATTTTTTTGAAAGGAAGGAAGGTCCAGGGTTAGGATTTAAGCCTGAAGATTTGCAGGAGATTGTCACTGGATCTGGTTATGATCTTGATTAGAAATATTTATTGCAATGGGATTTATACCCGAGAGAACAATGGCCACTGCTTGTAGATGTTGATGAAGCATTCATATAGTTAATTTTTTAATAAGTTGGTAGAACTCATCCAAAAGAGACAAAACAATTAAATGTGAATGTTTCTATGATGAACCAAGCTCAACTTGATGATTTGGTCAGAGAAGTGAACAGTTATAAGAATTCATTGAAGAAAAGTGAGGAAGAAAAGGAAGCATAGAAAGATAAAGCCTTGAGGTCTCAAGAAGGTAGTTCCAATAGTTATGGTTATGATTATGATGTAGAACAGAGGGTGATAGTAGCAATGGGAGATACAACTTATTGGAGGTTTAAGGCAAAGAAATTAGAGAAGAAAATAAAGGAAAAGGGTAATGAATTGGACAATTTTGCTATTAATATTGTTGAAAAAAGATGTCAAAGATTGATGAAAATGGTTGATAAGTATTGGGTTACCCATTCCAATACTATTAAAGTACTGGAGGAGAATGAAATATTAAATAATAGAATGAAAGAGAAAATGAGCATAGTTGATCCAGAGAATACTGAGCAACTTCAATTGGGAAAGCACACATTAGGAATGGGGTATGAAGTTGAACATGGATATAAAGCGACTTGAGTTTGATGTCATGGATACTTTACCACTTTTCTCAAGGATGGTTTTCTGATGCCATTGGACAAATGGAAGGATCATCTCATGAAAGCTATATTACTTGGTCTGCTAGAGTTGCAGACTAGCGAGGATCTTATTATTCATGTGGTGGTGATAACAGACAAAACATATCGACAATAATTTTCCCTAGGAGTTTCAATTCGAAATGTGGATGTTTACGAAAATGAGGAATTTAAAACTCATTTGTCAAATCTTATTTTTTTCTATTAAGATAGTTTGTGTTGATTAAGTTTGTTATGAAAGGGTAAGTTTGTTGTAAGTAGTTGTGGCCCATGTCTATATAAGTGGACACATTTTGTAAGGAAAAAAGAGATAGAAAAAGACAATAGAAAGGGAAAATTTTGAAAAGGCAGACTCAAATTATTTTAAATTTATGTTAACTCTATCTCAAATAGTAATGATTAGACTGCTCTCTTTTGGAGGTTCTCAGATAAGTGTTCAATTAACTAGTTCCTTGTGATTTATATTTCCAGTGAATATAAACTACTTTAATTATTTGTGCACAATATATGATTTGGTCATGTAGACACCCTAAAATGGACATACTTGTGACCTTACATTAAAACACTAATTTTCATCTATTAATTAATGGTTTTTTAATCATTAATTAATCATTTATTTTCCTCTAATTCATTCCCCAAATCATCTAATCAAATCCCCAAAATTAATTAAATAATTAATTTTATTTAATTAATTAACCTTAATTGATTAATCTCCATTAATTAATTAAATTCAATTTCCTAAAGTTTAAATTTAAATATTTAAACTTATTAATTGATTCTTCTAATTAAATTAATTTAATGTCATTCAATAATTCAATTCTAAACCAAAAAGAGTTCAATTATCTCATATGTTGAATACTTTAGTTACAAAAATGAATTAAATATTCAATTAAATCCTTTCTTTAGTTCAAAAAAGAGAACTCTTGACCAGATCTCTGATTGCGTGAATTACTCCACCTACCTCTTCAATTCAAAAAGGTAACTCCAAATTACCTCTTCAGCTCAAAAGGCAACTCATAATCAGTTGTTCAGTTAACCAAAATTTATCTCCTCTCTCCAAGTTGAGGAGGTGGAGTTTATTGAGGGCTTCTCCAGTTCCCTTTGATCTCAATCGTTCATCCTACTATCTTTGGGATTGATCTCAACCGTTCATATCATTTTCATATTCTATATAATCAACCTTTCATAACCATTTGAAGGATCAAAGATTTCAAGCTTATGTGCACCATTAATCTGTTAGATTGGTTCAAGCATAAAGCCTTCTTACAATCAAAGTATTCAATATCATATTCTCAACACTCCGAAGTCATAGACGCTACCGATACCAATACTGACCACCACACACACATCATTTTACAAGGAATAGAGAGAGACAATAGAAGATTAAAGCCTTGTTGGTTTGCATTCATTTGTATTCCTCCTTGATTTCTTATCATTTTATTGTTCGTAGTTTCATTCTTAACAGTAATTGATTGATTTACCACATTGCAAATTGGTGCTACTAACCCCCTCATTAATTCAAGATTGTGTGGAGCCAGATTCGATCCTGTGATATTTTGGTGAACCCAACATGAATCAAACAACCCAAATATCACTTGCAAACAATAGACAAAACTTTTTGGCCTCGGCTGTACAGCTGCAAAATTTATTTTTCATATTTTTTTCGATATCCTTGTAATTTTGCAATTGTTGGTATTTTACTGCAATTGCCGAAAGTTTGCCGCAATTGATTGGTTTAATGCCACAATCAATTTAAGGGTTTTGCAATTATTTTCTATCATTATTCCAAGCTCTATTTTCTTTCTTTATGCCATAATTGACTGATCTATACCACAATTGATGACAGTTTACCGCAATCGCGCATAGTTTGCCGTAATTGACCAATCTGTGCCACAATCAACAACATCCTATCGCAGTTGAAAGTGCTTTGCCACAATTGATAGAATTTTGTAGCATCTAATAGAACTTTACAATAATTGACATATAATTATCGCAATAGACAGAATTATTGCTTATCTGATTCAAATTCACTATTTTTCTATTAAAATTTGATTGTTTTCTCAGTTTCTGTGTAGGATTGACCATGACTAATGGCCAAGAGGGTAATCAGACGCATCCTAGGTCCTAGATCATTAAGAGCTTCCATAAGGATGACTAACTAAATATGAAGCAAAGAGCCATCATGGCCATCGCAGCAGAAGATCAAAGCAAAGCTTACAACAGATATCTTGATTCTATCAAGTTTTTTGTAGCTAAGTACAAGGTCACAATTATTCTTAATGGTCTTAACAATTTTGGAGTTACTGGATATTCTTCAATTCTTAATTAGATGATTTTTGTACTAATCACTTTTTTGACAACTTGTGGCAAGGAAACAGTTAACAAAGCTACCTAAAAATCCTTCATTTGTGTTTTAGTTCTTAAAACAAACATTGCATGCAAACATCTTGAACCTCACATTTCCAAATTGGTGCTTAAAATTGACATGGTCATTAAGAATTGAACAAAGGAAAACAATCTTTCAAAATTGGTGCATGAAAATCGAACAAGAAAATCATCATCTACTTTGTTCTTAAAATTGAATATTCGTGCTTGTATGGGTGATTAGCTTAATTCACAATTGAAATTTTGGGGTTTAATCGATTAACCTTGTGACTTGAGTCATTGGTGCGCTTGCACAAATATGTTAGATTAAATACATTTATAATTTTTAGAAATGCCTATCTAGGGGATGTGCTTCTTCCTCAAAGAATTACCTTAAAGCGACAATCCTTCTAATCAGTATATAAATAAGATGCGAACTAAAGTTCCACTTTATATCTAGCCAAGCTCAGGTGAGGTGTGTTGATGATAGCCTGGATCAGGTGAATATCCCTAAGTAGCTAGCATGATCAACTAGGCTCTTAGGTGAGTCACACAAATACAAACTGATTGGATAGATGCCACAGACCCTACTAAAACCTTGTTAAATAGAGGCCAACCTGATTCACCTATGAACAAATACCTTATTATAGTGCAAGGGGTTGCAAATTCCCCCCAAGATTCCCAACATATGTTTTCTAGGGTATTATTGTTAGAATTAATTTAGAATAACTGAGAGGGGAGGGGTGAATCAGTTATCCTCAGGTCTTAGATGTAGAAAATAAAAATTTCTATATTTCAGATCTACTCGAAAACAGTAGCATATGTCAATAACTTAATCATGTAGTTTACTATATAATGTAATTAACTTGTAGAAATATAACAATAAAACAAACCATAAGCATTCACACAAGTTGACACAAGTATTTAACATGGAAACCTAATATGAGAAAAACCACCAGTAACATGCTACCAAGTTTCACTCTCCTGAAGTGAGCTCTGTGAGAAGCCAACCCTGTTAGGTGTGACCTAATTAAAGGATTTAATCACCCTGTTAGGAGTGGCCTTGTTAGAGGACTTAGAACATTCCACCTGAATGTCACCTTGTTAGAGGATTTATACAAATGACTGTTAGGTAAACCTTTTTAAAGGATTTTAACTGATACAATGGTTAGAAAGTAATCAGCAGTTGTGATTTGATACATACAACTTACTTTGCAAATTCAGATCCAATTACAGCTCTGATGCTAACTTACTGGATGGCCTGCATTGTCATTTTAATCTTCTAATCTACTTGGAAATCCGTCAAGCAATCACACATGCAAATTTTTGCTTCTGTATTCAGCCTTCTTTGCTAGGTTAAGCCAATCAGTAAATCAACTATGAAATCCTCTTGCATACACACGTCCACTCACACACATAATGAATAACCCCTTGAGGTTATCATATACCTCTCTATCTAGGTCAGATAAATTTTTTTTCCTTAATCAAGATCGTAGATCTTAGGTTAGGTCAAATCCAACAGATCATTCCATCATTACATTACATTTACTTCTCCAAAGTAGTCTCTAATTAAATCTTGAAACCATGCATTAATTACGATTACCCATACATTAAATGACATGGATCAATCTTTAATTAACTTTACATATCCCAATAAAATTAAATAATTGGCCAGAGATCTCAAATCTCATCATTAATCCAATTATTGTAAGTCAGCCAACATCACTGTTTTAACTCGACAATTTCACTGGTGCTCGGCACTGAACAAACTTGCTCGTCACAAACAACTTTGCTCAACACAAACAATTTTTCTTGGCACAAACAACTTTGCTTGGCACAAACAACTTTGCTCGACACAAAACAACCAGAAAAACTGTCTTTGAAAGATAAACAACTAATTACTTTGCCAGAGTGCCAACTGATCAAGTACCCTTTTATTTGCCTTAACTCAACCATTCACTTGGTCTTCTTGTTAAATCTTCTTCATCAATCAAAAAAAAGGGTGCCTACATCATGGGCCTTCATTTCCTAGTAGTGTGACACTTGATGTGTGAGCTAACAAATATTCAAGCATTGGGCCTATAAAATTGTATCTTGAAGCCAAATTTTGACCTAGATTAATCTGTTTGTCCTTGTCTCAACACCTGTGCTAGATTACAAAACACATTGTCTATTATGCTTATTCTATGATCAGTTTCCAAAAATGCAAAACCAACATCAAAAACTGGCAAAATGAGTTCAACGTGTTCAAGTCTAAGATGACAACATAAAACCTAATTGCAATCAAAATCCTTGTTCCAGAAAGTAATTTTATAAGACAGATAAGCCAATTTGAGATCTTTTTTCATGTCGTGTCCCTTTTTGTCTCAATTGCCCGCATCTTGCTGTAATTATAGAATTATACCGCAATCGACTCATTTATTGCCATAACAAAACCTTTAATTACCACAATCAGTGGTTGATTATTGCAATTGAACTATCACTTTACCACAATCAGTGGAATTTTTCCGCACCTTGGTAGGAACTCTGAGCATCTTTTTTTACCTAAAAACCTTGGAAAGATTCCCCATTTGGTGTAAAAGATCAGTGTATAAATCTCAGAAAAATGTGAAGAATATTGTGTGAATCTCTAAACATTAAAGATAATCCATTCTTTGATAGCATGATTATTGTCTAAATATTTTTAGTTCAAAATTTTAGACTCAATTATCTTGATCCCGTTATCTCAAAATCATCAATCTCTATCAGTGACTTTTTCCTAGGAAATAGTCAAAGAATCATATTCTTACATCACCAAGTCTTTGAGATTAAGATAAATCATCATTTATCCTTAGAATTACCCTTGTCCAAACATAACTCAGAGTCTACTAGAAAGGTTATCCTTTTCTATTTTCTTTATATCACTTATTTTAGTCAAAAAATTTGGACAACACTATGTCTCACACACCTTATAGAGGGCCTTACAGTAGGTCAAAGGCTAAGACTCAACTCGACGAGTCCTATATCAACCAATTTCCCCCATGGGAAAAAGAGCAAGAGAATGACCCTTTTAGAAACACTAGTCCTTCCCTTTTCATTGAGAATCCCTGTAGACCAGCAATGTTCCACGATGTCATAGAGGAGGAGCTCAAAGACATAGAGAAAGATGCCTAATCCACACAGTTTGTTGATGATGTCATGGAGAGAAATCTTGAATGAGTCTTAGCCATGTTTATTAAGAAGGGAGTCAGACTCCCCACCAAATTTAATGTGTCAAGAATGTGGCTCGAGAACCCTCTCGTAGGTCAAAACACCACTCAACCCTCTCAAATAGAACCTGTGATATCCCAAATCTTTCCATGTTTGACAACAACAACATCAACGTAGACTATGTCAAATCAAAATAGCTATAAAAATAAAGCTAGCATATCATCCACACAAAGCATGACATGCTCGCAACTAAGTGCACCCATGGTCACTAGTGCATCTCAAGCCTCAACCTCATGGTATTTTTCATCAAGCTCTCATAATATATCCTCAATTCCTCAAACAAGAAGCAACCCTTTTGTGATTGTTCTGATACTATAGTCAATCCCTACTAGCCTTGGGCTTAATACCTTTCTACCACAAGGATCCATCTCTGCGGGTCCAATAATCAGTCAATGTCCACCCAAGGTTACACCTTTACTTTTACAGGGATCACAACAACCCCAAAAAAAACAACACCAACCATAGAAACAACAACCCCAACAATCTCAACCACAAACACAAAAGATTCAATCTTAGACCAATCAAATGCCGTAGTATCAGAATCACACTGAGGGGAACCAATATTAAGTCCCAAGGGCTAGGTCATATGTCCCAACCCAAGGGGCACAGAAGCACAACCTCATACTTACCACATCATAGAGGTTCAATACTACCAATATTCCTCAATCTCATACATACATGTTAATCCAACAAATGCAAAATCTTCAAACCTAAATGACGGACATGCAAAATCAAGGGAAAACCAAGTCCTACACCATAGAGGATTTGTACCCATACCCCTTTGATCATTGATTGCACATGTCTCCATTTCCCACTCATTTCTCAGTACCCAAGTTTGACAAATACAAAGGCAACACCAATGCTGTTGAACATATCAGAGAGTTCTTTTCTAGTTTCATGGAGGTCGCACGTGAAAAAACATACCGAATGTATCTATTACCACAAAGTCTAGCCAGATGAGCCATGGAATGGTTCTCACACTTACCTCATTGAATTTTGTCTTGGGGAGAGTTATCCAAAAACTTAATTGCTTACTTCCATCACAATATCGAATGCAAGGTTAGCATCAAGGACCTCTAGGACATTAAACAGAAAGATGAAGAATCCTTTGTGAAATTCCTACAAAGGTGGAGGAAAACTGTGAATAGAATAACATATGATGTTTATGAGCAAGACCTCATAGTCATGTTTGATGAAAATCTGATCCCAGATATGTCATTTACCACAAAATTGTAGTTGGTTCCTAACTTCAAGAAACTCATCAAACAAGGAGTTTGTTGTGAGACAAACCTGGTCAAAAGAGGCATCCTTACAGATCCTACCCAGAAAAAAATGAACAAAACTGCAATGGATAAAGCCAAGTAGTGGAACAAGAACAAAAATTTCACTAGTGACGGCATCATTGATGTAAAGATGGTAAACTATGCTCAAGAAAAGGTGTCATTACAAGGAGCAACTATAGCCAACCAAATACCCATGGTGCCCACTAAGCAAGTGCACACTCAGAACCAACCACCCCCTGTCCAAGTAGTAGAAGTGTCAAACAATCAACCACCTGCACAATGACCACAAAGATTTACATTTCATAAATGATACTACACACCATTAGGGGAGTTGATAGAATCCACCTTAATAAAGATGATACAACCCAATACTATCACTCTACCTAAAATCAGAGAATACAAACACGATGTTGTAAAACCAAATTGGTATAATGATAATGAATTTTGTGAATTTCATTGGGTAAAGGGATACAAGACACCCAACTGCTATTGATTGAAAAATTCTATTCAAGATCTGATTGACATAGGGGTTATCAATGTCACCAATGCCCAATCAAAAGATACCACTGATCATACAATATTCAATGACACATTCCATGATCACAACAAAGGGAAATCCTTCGAGTCTAGTGGAAAGTCAAAACAAGTAAACTACACCTATGCTAATGCTGATAACACCATCAACTGCATCAATCCTTAAGATAATCATGTGGCTACTATTACTATCAGAGACCCAAGCGCTAAATGTGTTGTCACCACGCGTCGTACCAAAGTTGTCTTTCAAGGAGTGCCTTCTATATATGCTATACTAGCTAAACCTCCAATAGCTTCTGATCCAAAGACCAACCTTGTGGATTAGATAAAGTGCATGCCTGCCCAAATATTTATGTTTGACCTTTTGCACATATCTCCGCAGCACAAGAAAGCTCTCAACCAAGTACCCCCAAATGTAGCTATCCCAAGGGACATATATTCGGAAATCTTCCAAACTATGGTGAACCACATAGATTCAAACAAGCATGCAACCTTTATGGACCATGATGTGCCACCATACAAGCCTCTGCATAACGACCCCTTGCACTTTCTCATCCAAGTTCACAAACATGTGATCCGTAGAGTCCTCGTTGATGGTGGAGATAGATTAAATATATGTACTTTGAAAGTAATCAAACATTTGGGATATTTTGAATCCAACATTGATGTCTTGAGGAGAATCAATATCAAAGCCTATGATGAAGAAGAAAGGTCTTCTAAAGGCATCATCATACTACCAGTCTGAATAGGCCCTGTCACTAAGAACACCCTGTTCCAAATCCTAGACCTAGAGTTGGGATATAAGATTTTATTGGGAAGACCATGGATCCATGAGATGAAAACTATACCCTCCACATATCATTAGTGCATCAAGTTCCCATACCAGGGGGCATAAATTATCATTGAAGGAGATCCAAACCTGTTCCAATATTTTAACGCCATCAAAAGTAGTACTGACAATCAAGTACCTTCAAACTAGGAGGCAAGCACTCCTTCCACCTCAAATTCTATTCCTAAGGATGTAACAAGAATAGCGAGCAAGATATCCATTACAGATAAAGGTAGTGGTGAGTACATCTATGAGGAATCTTTTTACATCATTGACATGCCTCAAAGCCCAAGGTCATACAACATGCCACAACCAGTGACAACACCTAAAACCCCAAAACTTGTTCTGTTTAGATGTCCACCCACCACATTTGTCAAGTGGGGAGACATTATGGAAGAGAACCCTTTTGGTTCAAATATAAACAAATGGCTATATAAAGACCCACAAGACACACTTCAAGAACACATACCTATGTCAATATATGGAGCCGACTTCATAATGCTGCAAAATTTTGGGTATGATGGTATGATTGGTCTGGGGGAAAGACAACAAGGTCTAGTGAAACTTTCTTTACTGCCAACCTAGAGAAATAAGAGAGGGTTAGGCTATGGGGAAAAAAAAACCAATTCTACCACCCGAGACATACCCATTGATCAAGAACAAGTGGTAGAGTTACATCGAGGGCAAAACCTAGAACATTCCTTAATCAAGAATATACTCCAACAGTTATTTCCATCTAAAGAGGGAACCTATTACTCTCAATTAAAACTTAACCAAGCTATCCAAGATAATGAGGAAAGTGAGACATCCAATGAGAATTGTAGCACAATTGATTCCCATGAGTATGAGTGGAGATCCCTCCATAATTCTGAACTAGCCATCCCAAACTATTCCCCTCGGTCAGTCATCACTATACACCTTGAGGATATGTTTGACCAAATGAACATAGAGGACCAGCCATGTATTGATAACAATTCCTTAGGTGGTGCATCCACATCACATTCTTGTTTTGTCAGTACTATCACCGTTGTCCCATTTAACCAAGCAGAGTCAGCCCCCACGAGGACCTTTGTCTAGTACATCCTAAACTGATAGAATGGGATCAACAAGGACAACTTGATATAGATATTTTTGAAAATGATGATGCTATTACAGACTTCATGGGACTCAGAGAAGGCATGCCATCAAGGGACCACAAAGAAACTTTCTCTATTGATCTTGACAGATCAACCTATTTTGGGGAGGAAGCTCCTCTTTCCAGTCAAAAAAGAAAAAAAAAAGAAAAAAAAAAGATACGTCAATAAGTGAAAACCACAAGGCACTTTCTGACACAAAAAATAATAAAAAGAAAATAAAAGACGTATATTCTAGTGAAAACCTCACTAAGGCACTAAAGGATGGGAAGTAAGACCTCCTCCCCCTGACAGAGGAAAAGTCAACATTACTAGCTGAGGAGACAAAAGAAGTCAACCTAGGTGATGAAAAGAACCCAAAGAATATCTACTTGGAAAAATCACTTACTTCAGAGGAACGAGAGCAGTTCATTAGCTTCTTCAAAGAAAGGCAAGTTAACTTTGCATGGTCCTACTTAGACATGTCAGGCCTAGATCCTTCAATCTCATATGGGGAATCCATTAATGATATGAAAAATATACCTAGTGATCTTCATAGGTTCATCTAACCACATGAATTGGTCATGTACTCGGCTGAGTACCATTCTTATCCATTCTATCTAAAAAACCCTCAGTAAGTGAACATCGTGAGTCAAACCTTTTTCTTCCATGTGAATATGCTCATCCTTCACTTTCTCATTCTCACATAACTTGTTGAATGACATTAATTTCAGCTTTGCACAAATCCTCAATCTTGCAATATATAAATGTGTGTACATCTTTGATCAAAATAACTCTTGGTGATATCGAAGATAGGGCTCCTATCATATCTGTCTCAATGGCTATGGTTGGTCGTAATTTGTACTTTGGATTAACTAGTTCTACCTACTTAACAATTGTAGGTGTCTATATCTTTGGTGCCATGACTATTCCTCAAGTCTTTCGATTCAAACAAACTAGGGAATGATTTGACAAACCAAGAATTCACAAAACACAACTCAAATATATCTCAAATATTTTTAAAAACTATTGTGAAGATTCACAAAATATCTCATATACGCTTGAATTCGCTCGGGATTCTCTCTCTGCAAATGAGTTGGAAGTTCTTCTATAGATGTTAGGTTCAAATGATTTTCAAAATGATGTATTTATACTTTTCCTTTATTATGGTTTCCAACGGCTCTAATAATGTGCATTAAAAGCACTTGTCGAGTCCCTTTCAACTTTATAACCACTGCATAGTTACTTCTCTCAACCGAGTTAAAATAAATAACTACATATAAGAATATTCATCCAAAACTTATACAACTTATCCAATTGCATATTAATGTGATAATATGGGTCTCAACTCTATTTCTAGGAAATGAAGTAGGATTTATTATAAGAATGCAATTCCTACATACCCCTCACTAGTTAGGTGGAGCTCGGTGCAACCAACTTTGTAGAGATGGTATAGTTTGTGATTTTGGATGATGTCCCTTCATCCTGAGTATTTTTCCTCCAGATTTTGTTTATTTGTTCTCGAATTTCATCAACAGTGTTAGGGGCTTTTACTTCAGATTCATCTTCAGTTGGTGCATCACCTCCTTCTCTACAATTCCTCGCAAGGTGTCCTACCTTATGACAATGAAAACATGACATGCCATGATTTCTCCATGCTCTTCTATTATTCCTTTCGTGCATCAACATGAAATTTTTAGCAATGTGTCCATACCTTCCACATGAAAAACATGAAATTCTTGTATTATAGTCCCATGGTATACAAATACCTGGTCAGTTGGTTTTAGCATTCTCTCGGTTAGGATTCCAATTGTCATTTCTTTTCTTTGTTTTTCACTCTTCAGCTTTATGTCCAAACTTATTACAATTCTTGCAGTATAACCATCAAACTTAGGTTTCCTTGTGTTGTTAACCAGATTAGTTTTGCCTTCAAATGCTTGATTTCCATACCTATTGCATCTAAAACAATAACCATCAACCTTAGGTATTCTCGGTGATTTACCTCTCCTTCTCATGCATATATTAGCAGTATGTGCAGGTTTTCCATAGTAATTAATGTTGAGATTGCTAAGCAACCAAGATCACCTGCATGCAAAGCTGTTACACAGAAGAAGAAGACAGAAGGGAGAAGACAGAATCAGAAAGCTATGGCGGCCAAAATGAAAGAGAACCCAAATCCATTTTGACAGAAATAATTTCTATTAACACAATAAAGATTACAAACTGATCTCCTTATGAAATACAAAGATGACAATCCTTATAAAGGATGTCGAAACCCTAAAAGGGCAACTGCTAGGAAATAGAAACTTTCCTAAGACTAAAGAAACTGCCTAAGTGAAACT
>MU225785.1:473434-493208 GCA_018584345.1 Thuja plicata
TCCACCTCATCTTCCTAGCATGGAGTATGATTTGATAAACCAATTGCGCAATACCCCTGCCAATATTTCTTTATGGGAGCTTCTTCAAACTTCACCTACCTACCATGAAGCCTTGCAAAAAGCTCTAGCAACTCTTTCCACTCCACCTCCTAATCAAGAGCACATCAATGCCTTCTTACAATGCATGCATGTTACCCCGGGTCCTCCTGACACTGCATTTAATCAAAAGGGTTTACCTTCTAAAGAAGTTCAGAAGCAATATGATGCCCTTATGGTTGTTGTTACTATCAATAAGAGTATCATTCATAGGACCTTGATTGATAATGGATATGGGCTTAATATTTGTAGCATGGACATGCTCAAATCAATTAAATCCAATCTTTCAACTATTCAACCTGATAATAATCCTATACATGGCTTTGATAACATTGATAAGAACACTTTGGGCATCATTACCTTACCTATCAAAGTAGGTCCAGTTATCTTGAATACTCCTTTTCATGTTATTCCTAGACCTCTTAATTATAACCTCATTTTGGGTAGACCTTGGTTGCATGAGATGCATGCTATTCCTTCCACCCTTCACCATAAAGTCAAGTTTATTCACAACAACATGGTGTATACACTTCATGTAGATGATGCGCCAAATCCTTGTTTGAATATTCAAACCCACCATAATTCTATTCCTAATAATAATCCTTCTTCCTCTAATGCTCTTCTTGGAGATGATTGGGGAACCCTCAATTTTAATCCTACCTTTATTTGAGAATATAAGGTTTCTGATCTTGATTTTATGAAGCCACAAAGAGAGTTTGAACAATGAGTCTTTGCTTCTACTTCTCATTACCTTCGTAATAAATTTTTCGCTACTTCTACCCTCTATGAATCTGTCAAACCTACTAGTAATGACATGATGACTACTGAAGTTCCATTGACTCCTTCTGACATGGTTTCTCATTATGGTCCTGGTTATCATTTACTAGTTAAACAAGGATTCCATGATCAAGGATGTGGCAAGCATAAACAAGGAATTCAAATGCCCTTACAGAATGGGGGGCATGAGAATTCTTATGGATTGGGATTTAATCCTCAACAACACATCAATAACAACATCTCAAATAACACTTTAAAACATGATGAACCTATGAAGGAATTTGACCAAGAAGTTGTTTTGCCTAAACTCCTTCGTGCTAAGATGATTACTAGACCTAAACACAAAAAGAAACGTAGTCCACACTTGAAAACTCTTCCTTTTTGTTTATATCATAGATTTCATGATCACTATACTAATGAATGTCAAGCTTTACATTATAAGATTAGGTAGCTCATTGATAGTAAAGTTATTTATTTAACATCTGGCAATGAGTTGTATTTCAATCCTATTTTCTCTAAATAACATTTATGTTCCTATTATAGAACTCCATATTATGTAAATAATGTTAGCCTAATATTTGGGGGCTCGTTGTCTTGCATAGTATTGTGAGAAATATAATAGGTCCCCTTTCATCCTTGTTCCCACGCTTGGGGGGCAAGGATTCCATCTCCTTCTTTTCTGTCTTTCTGGGATTCACTTTTCCCTTGGTTAAGCAATATCTATCTATTATGTGATGTCCAATCATACATGAAAATTTTGGTTTGCATTGAGGATCTATGTCCTTGATCATAACCTATTTCTTTGTTAGACATTGGGTTTCCATGGTTGATAAATCTCTCACCTTGGAAACTGAATACTGTGCTATCCCTCACAAGGGTCACTTTTTCACTTCTTGCATGATATCTCTTTGCATTCATCCCTTACATGGCCTCATAGGAGCTGTGACCTTCTTGGTTTGGACTGGGTGTTGTCTATGGATATTGTATTGATATTGAAGAAGGCTTTATCCTTGATCTTTTCTTTCATTAACATGTCAAAATTCTATGTACTTTTCCATATTAAGGAGGGGGGCATATGCACGGCCTCCCTCATTTTATATTATGCATTTTTGTTCTAACATTTTGTTTTGCAATATGCTAAATCCTCAAAAGGCAACACACATAAGTTGCTAAATCCTAAAGAGATACACATTCAATTACAATTCAATATGCTAAATCCTTGGAAGGTAACACACATAAGTTGCTAAATCCTGAAGAGATACGCATTTTACAAATGTATTCCATGGTGATATAAGAATATGGATCCATGGGTACTTCATAAAAGCTGTCAGAAGATGCACTAAATACATGCACAAAGCCGCCAGAAGGCGCACAAATTTATGGGGTGACTATCAAGTTCTTTCTTGGTGGGCCATCCTATCCTTTTGTGGTTCATAGTGAGATACACACATCTTATTGGGTGAGCTAACCACTTCTCTCTATCTCTTTGTATTTCTATTTGATTAGTGATGTCTCTCTTATCATGACCTTAGGGTTGATAAAGACTTAAGTCCCTTGGGGGCTTGAGGGTTTCTTTATCCCTTTTGGTTGCAATAAGATTGTTTGTTCTTTATGTTCTCCTTTACCAAGAGTTTGTGTTGAGCTCATACTCTTGCTAAAGTGGGGGCTAAATGTATAGTCAGAAAATGGAAGCACTTCCATTGTAGACTAGTTTAGCCTTTTGAGTAAGTGGTTTGGGGTCATATCAAGCACCTAGAATGGGTTCCTAAGTTAGACCTGGCTTTCCCCTATTCTGCCCCTCTTTCCACTTCTTTCCAGCCTGATTTCTACATTTTGGACTACAGATTTGAGGTCTTTGACCTTAGGGTCAGGGTCAACCTTTTGGGTCTATGTTGACCTTGACCTTGACCTAGGTCAAGGTCTACCTCGACCTAGGTCAAGGTCGACCTCGACCTTGACCCAGGGTTCAAACTTTAGGGTCTTCCAGTTTCTAGATGTCGGTCTTTGCAAAAAGTATTTCCCACTTCCGGGTCAGCTATTTCAGGTTCCAAAGTGTTGATTCCTAAATTATATTTAATATAGGTCCTCTCCTAGGGGGTCAAGGATTTAATGGGAATTTAATCCTCCTATGTAGGCCTCCTTAGAAGATTGTGCCCTATTTTCATATAAAAGGGAAGCTGAGGAGCATTATCAAGTGAAGTCCAAGCAAGATAAGAAGTAAGAATTCATCCATCCTCAAGTTTTCTAGCATCCATTTTCATGAAGGAGATCCATTGTAGGCCATTGAAGGATTCAAGCTACATAGTGCCCTTTTGGTGATCTCTCCATCCACCTTCTTCCAAGCCTCTTCCAAATCAAGAACCGATTCAAGACTTGGTGTTGGATATCTACAAGAAATTGATTGAAGACATCCTACATCCTACATCTTAGATCCATTGGTGCATACATACTTGTGGATTCAAGGATTCAAATCCTCCACAAGGACTTTTACAAGCAAGGTGAATTTATGCATTTGCTTTGTTTATTTCTGCAATTTCAATTACATATATTTGAGGTTGATTCAAAAATTAGGATTTGACCAAGGCAAACCCCTCCCCCAACAAACAAATCTCTTTTTCTTGTAGGTACAGGTTTGGGACTGCAGATTTTGACTCAGATTTGCATACCCTTTTTGACAAAATTTCATGATCCACAAATAGATTTTCTGTCAGACCTGTGCAGGTCAAGGTCGACATTATTGGGTCAGGGTTGACCTCACCCCTAACCTAGGTCAAGGTCGACCTCACCCCTGACCTAGGTCAGGGTCGACATTTCTGGATCAGGGTTGACATTTGTGGGTCAAGGTCGACCTTTTTCATAAGACAACATCGGAATGGAAAATGATTTATGGGTTTTGTTCGTCTCTACATTTCCTTTCTGGATCATACTTTAGTTTTTCCAGAAATAGTCTACAGACCTCAGAAAACAACATTCTTTGATCTGCAATATTTCAAGGTTAGTGTATTTCTCCTATCCATTTCAATTCAAATCCTTAATCATTCTAAATCTATCACACATTCATTCCTTTCCATAAAACATGGAATTTAAGACTTTCCTCTTTGCTCTCATTTCCAAATGATTGATTCATTTGTGCATTGATCCTTTTTGGGTTGATCAATTTGGATCTTTCCTTTGTGCATCTTGGGACATAAGAGGAATATCTTATCTTTCCCCCACTTATTTCAAATGTTACATGTTCTTATGTTACATTTTGGTGACCTTTATTTTATATGTTACATTTTGGTGACCTACATTTTATATATTACAGCTCCTAAAAATCAAAAGAATCAACCTTGTCTATAGTCTAAACTATAGGAAAAAATAAATAACTAGTTCCCTTGTATTTGCTTGCTAAAAATTAAATCATATAAAAAAAATAACCCCCTGTTTTAATACAGTCTGGTGTAAAATAAAAATAAAAAGAAAATTATTCACCCAGAAAACAAAACCAGAGAAAAGACAAAAAAAAATAATAATAAACTCCTTTTTGTATTTATTTCCGTTTTCGTAAAAATAAAAATAAAAGAAATTTATTATTAAAAAAAAAAAACTGCTTGTGAAAAGTTTTCGCAGTTTTAAAAAAAAATTAAAAAAAATTAAGGGAGGGGTGGTGGGACCCCATCCCCACAAACCCCATGAGATTGTGTGTAGTGTAAGCACGTGGGAGGGAGGCAGTGGCCCCCCTACCCACTGTCCCCTTTGATAGGGACTGCGCAGTCAGCACAGGGGGAGGGTACCCTGTGGGCCCCCCAACTGTTTGTAAAGGACAACGCATAATGAGCTGGGGGTTGGGAACTCGGGTGGGTTCCCCCCCCCCCATTTACATAGTTTTTATTTATGTTTTTTAAAAAGAACTTTACTTTTTGGTTTTTAGTTTTAATTTATTAATAAATTTTATTTAATTTAATTTTAGTTTATTTAATTTATTTAAATTTCTTGTAATTAATGTGAGTTAATTATATTGAAAAGGAACTTTTTCATATTTAGTTTATTTAAATTTTAATTAGTTTTAAATTAAGTTAGTTTTATTATATATTTATTATTATGTAAATTAGCTTCAGGTTATGGTTAATTTAGTTTAATAAATACATTATATAGATAGTGTTAATGTATATAAATATATATATTGTTGATTTTTCTTTAATAAACTGGAATGTTAATTTGAATTAATAGATAATATTAATTTTAGATTAATATATTGCTTATTAATTCTATTAGCTTTATTAACATGTTTATTATGTTATTTGGATTAAAATTTGTTGATTTAATTAATGGTCATATTGATTGGAATATTTATCTGCGGGAGGCAATTTTAAATAGTTTAATACAAATGACCATAATTATTATGTCAAATTATGTTATGAATTTAAATGGGGATTGTGGTGAGTTATTTGTATATGTTTATATACCCAAAGTTCACTTTTAAGACCTTTGGGACGTTTTGGTTTCTATGCATCTGTATGGTCTTTGTGCTTGTATATGTTGTTATTTAGGGGCATTAGATGACCTAGGATGTATACAGAGGCTGGGGGGTGTAAATTATATTTCTTTTACTTCATGGTGTGTGTTGTCAGATATTACCCTAAACTGACCACGATGACCCTTTCGATTATGCTATTTGCTGTTGTATGGGATACTAATTTGGGGTACACTAGGGTTTTGACCAATGCTAGATTAATTAGGATCTCTAAGCCTAGGGTAGGTTACCTAGATGCGTAGTAGGAGGTGGCTTGCAATGAGTTCTTTTGTCTGTAAGAGACTACTGGATTGCTTATTGTGGAGTTTCTTAATAAGTGATAACTAAAGATATATTTTGGCATATTAAATAGATTAATAAGATGTGTCCTCACCCATGCTTGAGTGCTAGTATAGGATAAGGTGGTGTTGAGAAGATGTTAGTTGCCTTGTGAGGTACCTGACATAGTTAGTGGTCTTGTCAGTATGAGAGGACATTAGCTCCGTGTATGGTCACTTAGGTGCCAAAATCCATTGTGATTATCTGGGCTAGACTTAAGGGTAGACATACATGATGAGACATTCTTTTACACATGCTAGATTTTCTATGTTGTCAGTTGCCTTTGGGTTAGTGAGTCTTACCTTTTATGATGATTAGTACACTGTATTAGAGAGCTATCAGGATCCCTTGCTTAGTGGTTATTCCTTCTTGGTTTTGGATATCCAATTGGGATTTGTTGTTATCTCCTCAGCACGGTGGGGTGGACCTTTGTGGTTCCACACAGACGGGTGGTAGTGATTCTTTATCCATTGAGATTCGACATCCTGGTACCAGGTGCTTGATGGTTTTTTGCAGATGAGCTCTTTATGTTCCTTCATCATTTATTATGTAATTTGATTATTGTAATCTTGTATTAGTGTATCGCATGTGATACCTAATCTGAAAATTGTATATTAAGTAGATTAGAGTGATTACCACATACCCTGTGACATGTGTAGTGGATGTGTGTTATGGTGGTTTCATGGTTATCCATGAGGTTTGTAATTATGGTTATGTAAGTTCTATTTGTTATGTTTAATTAGATGAAATCTTTTGTTATATTGTTAGTTTTATTTTTCTTTAAGTAATTCAACATCATGGGACCTTTGAGTCATGTAATCTATGTGAGTGTAAGACATGTGTATAAATGGTAATCGCTTCTGCATGAATGTATGTTTCTTTATGTTAACTTTAAAAAAAATTTATTCAGCACACATAGTGACATGTGCTAGGTTAATCTCTCTTGGGTTCTTTGGCGGGGTGTTACATATGGTATCAGAGCTCTAATTTCTATACTGGGAACTCTGGGAATTGTACACCCATTAGGTTGTGTTTAGCTTAAACTTGAAACTAAAACATAGACATAAAACACATTTGTTTTTAATATTATTGTTTTATGGTTTATTCATTCTTTAGTTTATGTTTCAAGCTATTTGGTGAGATTTATATTATCTCTATTTGTTTCAGGAATTATGCCTGAGACACGTGTAGGTAGAGGCTATGGTAGGGGTAGGTCTAGTGCCCGTGGGGGAGGGTGACAGGCTAGCTCCTCCACTAGTGTCAGACATGAGAGGGAGTAGCAATAGGACATGGGTGAATAGAGGAGAGAGGATCAAGATGAGTCTGGGGGTTTGAATATTAGGCAGATCCTTCAGGCCATCCTAGATCACCTTCTTGAGAGAGATAGAGTGGAACGAGAGGCATCTCATCACTCCCAATAGTAGGATGTGAGAGAGAGAGATCCAGGATCCCTCATGGGAGGACTATATCAGTGGATCAAGTAGTGGTTGCAGCCAACCACATGAGAGACCTGACAAGAGGAAAGGGCTATTCCTTTCACTGGACAGGATTCTAGTTTAGAGGCAGAGACTTGGTTGATTTCTTTGGATAGAGTATTCATGATGCATCGCTTTAGTAGTAATATTAAAGCGAGATACACCATGATGTAGTTCACTCATTTTACGGCTATCTGGTGGAAGATAGAGGAGCAGAAGCTAGGACTCTGTATGGACACTATTACTTGGGAACTCTTTCTCAAGAACTTTAGAGATAGGTTCATGTCAGATCAGTGGAGGCAGCAGAGAGCTGACAAGTTTCATAATCTTAGACAGCTGACTTTGACTATGGAGCAGTACGAGCGTCGTTTCTATGAGCTCAAGCAGTACGTTGGTTATAGCGAGGATTCCACACTGGTGGTTCAACACTTTATGTGAGGGCTTAATGCTTGCATAGTAGGGGACATGAAGCTCTTTGAGCCTATAGACCTGAGAGCTGTGGTTATTAAGGCCACCCTATCAGAGGATAACTTGGCATTAGGCCATGGAGGTCAGATGGGTGCTCCTACAGGTGGTGCATCTGGTTTCAGGGTTAGAGGTAATCAGTCTCGAGGGATTAGGAACTTCAAGGAACCCCCTAGTTCCTTTGTGGGTAATCAAAACTCACAGCAGAAGGTGAATCCTCCTCATGGTTAGAGTGGTGGTACTCATCCTAGGGATTCTCAAGGTGGTCCGCGCACCAGGCGCAATCAATATAGTTAGCCTGTGCAGAGCATGCAACAAAGTTTTAGTAGAGATGGTTTCCAGTAGTCCAGTGCGCCCTCCAATGGGAGAGGCAATTTCAGAGGCACCAGATATTTCACCTGTGGTCAGTTTGGCCACATTAAGGTGAATTGTCCACAGCATGCTTCTCAATTTTTTGAGCAGAGACCTGCGACTTCTGAACCTACAGTTGGGAATGTTGGTAGATCTCATGGAGCATATGTAGCTTTGGATTATCATCCTCCAGTGTATCATCCTCCTATGATTGAGCCTGCGGGTAGAGGACCTGCATCTGGGTTTCAGTTTCCTATAGCGAGAAATGATCCTCAGAGTTCTAACCAGAGAGTAGGGAAAGGTCCTATGGGATCTACTCATTGAGTCTTATATGACTCATTAGGATGCTTCATGTTTATGAGAGTTGTATCCCTATTTGTTTTGGGCTTCGAGGAGTAAGCCTAATCCTAGGGGGGTGGATGTAATACCCACTCATGTTTTTCTTTGTAGTTTGTGATGTCGTACACTTTTAGGCATTGGTTTCAATTGATTGGCCAAATTCTTTGAGGCCACATTTCATGAGAGTTGATATTATTTCATTTGATGATGATACCTATTTATGATGTTATAATTTTACTTTATGCATAGATATATGTGATGATGTTATCATGCTGATTATTATATGTCGATTTCAAATTATGATATACTTACCCCACATTCGCATGTGTATGGTTGTTTTATATGTGAATGTACTTGTTGATGTGTTGTTGTGGTAGAGGACGGAGATGTAGATACTTGCTTTGGAAAGATCCACATGTTTGACCGATCCCTATCATTGTTTGTAATATTATATTATGTATGCACATGTGTGTTCTTTTGATGATAGGATTGCAGGTACATGGCATTGTCTTCCCTGAATTGGCAGGAGTGAGCGTGCCCATAAATATTCATCTCAATGGTAAAGAGGGGAGGTAACATACAGATCCAAAACCCTAACCTAAGCCTAATCATCCTAATGTAGGATGAGTTTCAGTATGACTACCTTATCCGAATTTGTCTAGGTTGACATAATTTGAATACCCTCTCTCTTGAGTTTGTGTGTGTTTTGCTTGATTATGCTTTCAGGTGATTTTTGGATTATCGAGTGTTTTCCATGTTCTGTGATTTAATGGATTATAGTTGAATTGATTATTTAATTATATCCTAAGTTTATTTTAAATAAATTAATTAAATTGAAATATTTGAATATTTTGATTTAATTAAATATTTAATTGAAAACTATAGTAAATGTACTGATGTGATTAATTAAATAATTAAATATTTGGTTGCATGCATTATTGTGACATAAATATTTAATCTATTTAATTAAAAAAATTATTAATTACATGTGCATAATTGAGTTGAAAAAGTATTTTCAAATTGAAATATCTCAACTTGTAATTAGGAGTCAAAGTTGAGTTGTGGCAATAAAGCATATTTTATTTAATTAATTTGGATTTACTTTTAATTTTCAAGTTGAATTAAATTAGGGATTGACTTGGGAGTTGTCATTCACCTTTGGATGTTTTGGGGAATTTGAATCTCTTTAGGGGGAATTGGTCATTCATTCTCTAAGAATAGGTTTTTGAGAATTAGAGAGCTCTTAGTGATTTTGGGGTTTTTGAAGGATTGTTGATTGTTGTGGATCCTTGTTGCTTTGAAGTTTCCAGGTTTTTCTATTGCTTGTGTGTGTGTGTTTGGATCTACATTGTTGCCAGATCTGTGGTTGAATTGGGCTTGAGGGTTTCAGATCTACTTTCATCCTCTAGGCTATATTCTTCTGTTTCTTGCATTGGAATCAAGGTAGGCTTCATTTTCCATGTATGGATTTAATTTCGTAGATCTGAGGTTTTTTGTGTTGTTTTAATGCATGTTCCTTAAATTTGGATTTTAAATGGCTTATGGTTGTTTCTACATTTTTGGGTGTTGATAGAAACCCTAGATCTGTATTTATTTCATTTTCTATATTCTTAGCATCATAGGGTTATGCTGTCGAAATTTCAAGAAGAAATTCCCTCTAGATCTTGTAGAAAATGAAAAATAAAACTCTTTGTATAGTTTATACTATAGGATAAATTAAATTTATGACTAATTGATGTTTCAATATTTTTGGGGTTTAGGAGGAGCTTAGATTTGTCATTTTCATCTTTTTATGTTCTTGGCATAGTACTCTTATGCTGTCAAAAAATTTATGAAAAGATCTCTCCTTTAGCTCCTTAAAATCAAAAGAATCAACCTTGTCTATAGTCTAAACTATAGGGAAAATTAAATAATTTGTTCCCTTGTATTTGCTTGCTAAAAATTAAATCATATGAAAAAAAACAACCCCCTATTTTAATACAGTCTGGTGTAAAATAAAAATAAAAAGAAAATTATTCACCCAGAAAACAAAACTAGAGAAAAGACAAAAAATAATAATAATAAACTCCTTTTTGTATTTATTTTCATTTTCGTAAAAAAATAAATAAAGTAAATTTATTATAAAAAAAAAAAAAACTGCTTGTTAAAAGTTTTCGCAGTTTTAAAAAAAAAAAATTTAAAAAATAAAATAAAATTAAGGGAGGGGTGGTGGGACCCCATCCCCACCAACCCCATGAGATTGCGTGCAGTGTAAGCGTGTGGGAGGGAGGCAGTGGCCCCCCTACCCACTGTCCCCTTTGATAGGGACTGCGCAGTCAGCGTAGGGGGAGGGTACCTTGCAGGCCCCCCCACTGTCCTTAAAGGATAGCGCATAATGCGTTGGGGGTTGGGAACCCGCGTGGGTCCCCCCCATTTACATAGTTTTTATTTATGTTTTTTAAAAAGAACTTTACTTTTTGGTTTTTAGTTTTAATTTATTAATAAATTTAATTTAATTTAATTTTAGTTTATTTAATTTTCTTGTAATTAATGTGAGTTAATTATATTGAAAAGGAACTTTTTCATATTTAGTTTATTTAAATTTTAATTAGTTTTAAATTAAGTTAGTTTTAATATATATGTATTATTATGTAAATTAGCTTCAGGTTATGGTTAATTTAGTTTAATAAATACATTATATAGATAGTGTTAATTTATAAAGATATATATATTGTTGATTTTGCTTTAATAAACTGGAATGTTAATTTGAATTAATAGATAATATTAATTTTAGATTAATATATTGCTTATTAATTCTATTAGCTTTATTAACATGTTTATTATGTTATTTGGATTAAAATTTGCTGATTCAATTAATGGTCATATTGATTGGAATATTTATCTACGGGAGTAAATTTTAAATAGTTTAATACAAATGACCATAATTATTATGTCAAATTATGTTATGAATTTAAATGGGGATTGTGGTGAGTTAGTTGTATATGTTTATATACCCAAAGTTCACTTTTCAGTCCTTTGGGACATTTTGGTTTCTATGCATTTGTATGGTCCTTGTGCTGGTATATGTTGTTATTTGGGGGCATTAGACAACCTAGGATGTATACAGAGGCTAGGGGGTGTAAATTATATCTCTATTAATTTATGGTGTGTGTGTTGTCAGATATTACCCTAAACTGACCATGATGACCCTTTCGATTCTGCTATTTTCTAGTGTACCTATGAGACCATTCCTGTTGTATGAGATACTGATTTGGGGTACACTAGGGTTGTAACCTATGCTAGATCTGTTAGGATCTTTGAGCCTAGGGTAGGTTACCTAGATGCATAGTAGGAGGTGGCTTGCAATAAGTTTCGTGTATGTAAGAGACTACTGGATTGCTTATTGTGGAGTTTCTTAATGAGTGATAACTAAAGACATATTTGGGTATATTAAAATGGATTAATAAGATGTATCCTCACCCATGCTTGAGTTCTAGTATAGGTTAAGGTGGTGTTGAGAATATGTTAGTTTCCCTACAAGGTACCTGACATAGTTAGTGGCCTTGTCAGTATGAGAGGACATTAGCTCCGTGTATGGTCACTTAGGTGCGAAAATCCGTTGTGATTATCTAGGCTGAACTTAAGGGTAGACGTACATGATAACACCTTCCTTTACACATGCTAGATTTTCTACGTTGTCAGTTGCGTCTGGATTAGTGAGTCTTACCTTTTATGATGATTAGTACACCATATTAGAGATCTATCAGGATCCCTTTCTTAGTGGTTATTCCTTCTTGGTTTTGGATATCCAATTGGGATCTGTTGTTATCTCCTTAGCATGGTGGGGTGGACCTTTGTGGTTCCACACGGACGGGTGGTAGTGATTCTTTATCCATTGAGATTCAACGTCCTGGTATCAAGTGCTTGATGGTTCTTTGCAGATGAGCTCTTTATGTTCCTTCATCATTTATTATGTAATTTGATTATTGTAATCTTGTATTAGTGTATCACATGTGATACCTAATCTAGAAATTGTATATTAAGTAGATTAGAGTGATTACCACATACCCTGCAACATGTGCAGTGGATGTGTGTTATGGTGGTTTCATGGATATCCATGAGGTTTGTAATTATGGTTATGTAATTTATATTTGTTATGTTTAATCAGATGGAATCTTTTGTTATATTGTTAGTTGTATTTTTGTTTAAGTAATTCAACGTCATGGGACCCTTGAGTCATGTAATCTATGTGAGTGTAAGACATGTGTATAAATGGTAATCGCTTCCACATGAATGTATATTTCTTTATGTTAACTTAAAAAAAATTATTCAGCACACATAGTGACATGTTCTAGGTTAATCTCTCTTGGGTTCCCTGGCGGGGCGTTACACTAGGAGTCTTGGAGGCATAGCTTTGGAATGGTTCATGGCCCTTCCTTATGGGTCAATTTATACTTTCTCTGATCTTGTAGAGAAGTTTGTTGGACAATATTCATATAACATTGAGCATCAAGCAACACTCAAAGATTTATGCGATACTGAACAAAAGAATGGAGAAACCTTTGCTAGTTTCTTACAACAATGGAGACATATTGCAAATTGCATGCCATGGAAAATACCTGATAGTCACTTAATTGACATCTTCACAAAGAATTTAATTTCTGATATGTCTTTCCAAATGAAAATGACTTCACCTGACACCTTTGAATCCCTTGTCAAGAAGGGAAAAGACATTGAAGATGGCCTTTTGCAAAGAGGTAGCATCAAACATTATACTCCCTCCAACAATGATAAACCAAAATTTTGGAGTAAAAACAAAGGAGTTGTCAATGATGGAGTGATTGATGCTAAGCATGTTCAAAATGTTCAAGCATCCAACAATAACAAACAAAATAATCGCAATAATAATCAAAATCAAAATCAGAATCATAACCAAAAATCAAAATCAAAATCAGAATAATCAAAACAATCAGAATCAGAACAACAATCAGAATCAGAACAATCAGAACAACAATCAACAACCATGCAATCAATCATTCTTATTTCCTCACAACAATTACAACAATAACAACAACAACAATAATAACGACAATCGATAATTCACAGCTTTGGCAAAACCTCTAGATGTGATCTTCAAACAACTGGCAGATAAAGGAATGATAGTCTACCCAAATACTCGACCTTTTGATGAGAATCAAGATAAACCTGTTTGGTATAGAGATAATGAATATTGTGATTATCATCGCATCAAGGGGCATGATACCAAGAAATGCATGAAGCTTAGGCATTTTGTGCAAGATCTCATTGAGGATGGAAAAATTGAAGTCAAAGGTTAGAATGCATCCTCATCTAATGCGAAACTCAAAGTCTACAATCAACCCTTCTGATGAAGGGTGCTCCCCTTAATGCCACAAACACACAACAATTTGCAAGAACAGAAAATGGGCTTCTTATTATCTCCACAAAGGTGGAATTACAAACTTTCAGAATTACAATATGCAAAGCCTCATGGGTATTCCCCTTACAATAATCTATAGGACAAAGCTTCGAATTATTACCCAGATCTACCCAGAACTATCCCCAACTGCCTAAGACAACACTACGGACCTTCTTTATATAGGCAATTTCCACCGTCTGAGAAGGTTCCAGAAATTTAGCCCTTAGGGCCGACCAAACTTAGAATTATTTTATTTTTCAATTTAGTACATCAAAGTCGGCTCAAAACAACTTTTGAAACCCGAACAAAAATTTTGAAGGAAAATTATTTTCTGCTATTTCAGGTGGCCCAACTTCTGGAGACCATAAGTCATCACCAGTTGACCTGATTGACTATTATAACCCCATTTCAGAAATGCCACGAAGTGCTCTACAATAGTTGAATCAAACAAGCTTCATTTAGCCCAAGTTTCAACCTCATCCAGGGCCTCTAAAGCCTTCAAAACTGAGCTCGAAGTTTCTGTACCCTGTTTTCAATACCAAAAATTTTCAATATCTTCAAAACTAGACCTGATCTAGCCATGAAACTTTACTGCCAGGCTGATATGACTGAGATGAACCTCCACATACAAAATCAAAACATTCTGAGATCGTATGACTAACTTACTAAAAATAGAAAGTTTTTATAAATAGCAGCTCTGCACAAGGTAGCCCTTATTGAAAAGAAAACAGAAATATTTTTGGGTGATGCAAGATTGCCCTTACACCCAGGATGCTCCTGCATCACCTTCCCACCTCATAATCAAAACAATGCATCAAACGCAATCCCATATGATTATTCTACCAATACTATTATAGGCCATGATCGAACGTGTGGGAGTTTAAGTGAAAATGATATCTTCGGGTTTGACTCTCTTTGTGGCCGCATTGAAGAATTTGACTCGCATGTTAATACCATAATCCTCAAAGCTACTGATTGTAATGCTACCACACGTAGACCCAGAGTCACTGTCCAAGCTGCTGATATACCTTCTACATCTGCAAATCCACCAATTGCACCATCTACTGCTGCTCGGCCTGCTTCAAACTTGGACTTATTGGCCCAGTTATGAAAGATGCCTACACATATATCTATTCTAGAGCTCTTGAAAAATTCACCAATTCACAGAGAAATCTTTGATAAAGCTCTAAATGAATCTCGTGTCCCTAAGAACATAAATGCTGCACAATTCAATGCTATGATAAGGAACCTAGCCGCACAAGAACATCTAGTCTTCACTGATAAGGACTTCGGTGGTCCTAATCCTCATCATAATAAGTCCCTCCATATAGAAGGCAAAATCTGCTCCACAAGAGTAAAATGAGTCCTCATAGATGGTGGATCTAGCTTAAATTTGTGCACATTGAAAATAATTCATAATATCGGTCTTTCTGAGGACCTTATTGATGCAAACAAATGAATCACAATAAAAGCCTATGATGATCATGAATGAGAAAGCAAGGGTTTGATCACACTACCCTTACAAGTGGGCCTAGCCCTGATTGAAACTATTTTCCATATACTAGATCTAGATCTACCTTATAACATCTTGCTGGGATGTCCATGGATACACGCTATCAAAGGTGTGCCCTATACTTATCATCAATGTCTAAAATTCCCACATCACAAAAGAGAAATCACAATTCCTGGAGATCCTAAGCCCTTTCAATACTGTAAGAGATTGGAAGGAAAACGAGCTAACTATTGTCCGTTGAATGAATTTGGCCAACACTTCAATCAAGAAACCCCTATTTCAAACACTCCATTAGTTCCAGAAAAGACATCAGAAACACCAGCTAAGCAATCCAAGGGAAAAGAAAAAGTTACTGAAGAAAATGCTATTGAAGACAAACCCTCCTCATCTGAAGCAAAGGCCACATTTACATATTAAGGCATGGGAGAGTATAAATTTGAAAGTGCTCTATGTATTGGGCAACTCCCTTTGTCTCCAAAGTCTTATGGAAGACCATCACCATTACCCCTCTCCAAAGATAAAGCACTTATGTGCTACAAATCAACTTATTTTTAATATCGGGGATCCCAATCAGATGAACACATGGTATAGAGTGTCCTTGATTGGCTCTATAGTGATGAAGAAGAACAACCTATAATTTTCCCCAAAGGAAAGTATCCTAAGGTTACTCCCATTGTCAAAAGCATGGGATATCATGGCCCTGGCCTTGGAGCTAATGAAATAGGTAATAAAAAGATCATAACAGCCAATGGCTATCCTAAAGGACATAGATTGGGTTCCATAGAAACCAAGACTAACTTCGCTAAGGATTATTGTCTAGCTACCTCAGATTCAGACACTGAGGAAGAGTTTTTCAAAATTCCTTTCCACTATATTGAAGATGACCTAAATGAAAGTCACCATGTCTTCACTATCACCCAAGCCAACCTTTCATCCCCTCGTCTACCCCTCACAACCCTGAATTAATTGACTGGGATTAGCAAGACTCACCACCAGCTTTGGACGTTTGTGATTTGGATGAGGTAGTTTTAGCTCTCTTTGGACATAAGAATCTCTGAGAGTATGAACATTAGATCCACTACAGCGAACAAGCCTACTTTGGTAGCCAAGTTAACTCTCTCAGTCACAAAAATGAAAAAGAAAATAAAAATAAAAAAATGAAAATACATCCTCTGGTGAAAACCTCTCGCAGGCACCTTTGGATGAAAAAAAAGATAAAATAAAGGATGCTTCCTCTAGTGAAAACCTTTTTGAGGCACTAGAGGAGGGAGAGGCTGACTTTCCATTTATATCTTCAAAACCAAAAGTGTCCCCTATGATCATCGAAGATACTATTCCAATCAAACTAGGCACATAAGCAGATCCACACATCACCTACATTGCAATTTCTCTCAGTGATCAGGAAAAGAAAGACATGACAAAATTCTTTCATAAACACAAAATAAACTTTGCCTAGACTTACAAAGACATGCCCAGGCTAGATACAGATCTTTTCATGCATCGTCTTGCTGTAGATCCAAGTGTAAAACCTATTAAGCATAAACTTTGCAAGATGCATCCGCAAGTCGCATTGGTAGTCGAAGTAGAGCTTCAAAAGATGTTGGACGCTAAAGTAATCAGACCAATTGATTATCCTGAATTGGTTTCTAATATTGTACTAGTAGGTAAGCCTGCTAGGGGCATTCACATCTGCACTGATTTTAGAGACCTAAACCTTGCATGTCCCAAGGATGATTTTCCACTCCCAAATATTGACATTATAGTGGATTTGACGGCTAGACATGAAATGTTGTCACTTATGGATGGCTTCTCAGGTTACAATCAGATCAGGATAGCACCAGATGACCAACACAAAACTGCATTCACAACGCCTTGGGGCACCTTCTGTTATCAGGTGATGCCTTTTGGCTTTAAAAATGTCAGAGCCACTTATCAATGAGCAATGACTACCATCTTTCATGACCTTTTGCATGTCATCATG
The DNA here is from genome assembly GCA_018584345.1 of Thuja plicata. Classification (NCBI taxonomy): domain Eukaryota; kingdom Viridiplantae; phylum Streptophyta; class Pinopsida; order Cupressales; family Cupressaceae; genus Thuja; species Thuja plicata. The sequence continues at coordinate 490,682 of MU225785.1, forward strand.
GAAGATTATGTAGACGATCTTTTAGGAAAATCCAAAACAAGAGAATTACATATTCCTTTTCTTACTACCATCTTTGAGTGATTGGAGAAGTATAAGCTTAGGTTGAATCCTAAGAAGTGTGTTTTTGGAGTACAATCTAGTAAACTGCTGGGATACATTGTGTCACAACGTAGAATATAAGTTGATCCAAAGAAAGTAAAAGCAATCCTAGAGATGCTACCAACCAAAACATTGAAGCAATTGCATAGTTTATAGGGAAAACTACAATCAATCAAAATATTCATGTCACAACTAGCAGATAAGGTGCATCCATTCTCTCATCTCCTGCACAAGAATATCAAGTTTCAGTGGGATGTTTATGTCAAAATGCATTCAAGAAACTGAAAGGCTATCTAGCTAATCCACCCATGTTGGTACCACCTATTTCTGGTCATCCTTTGATTTTGTACATATTTTCTATAGAGGTCACATTGGGAGCCCTTCTGGCACAATTAGATGATACTGGCAAAGAGCGAGCAATTTACTATCTTAGTAGGACTCTTATTGGCTATGAGTTGAATTATTCCCTAATTGAGAAGGCATGTTTGGCCATTGTTTTCTATACACAAAAACTATGAAATTATATGCTTAATCATAAGATTCATCTTGTTGCCAAAATTAATCCACTCAAGTATCTCCTGGTACGTGCTACTCTTACTGGTCGTACAATAAAATGGGTCATGATTCTTAGTGATTTCGACATTGTTTATGTGGATTGAAAAGCTATGAAAGGATAAGTAATAGCAGATCAGTTAGCTGAATCACCTGTTGATGGTAAACATCCTTTGATCATAGATTTTCCAGATGAATCAGTCCTTAATCTTGCCCCGAGTCCACCATGGAAGCTTTATTTTGATGGATCCTTCACTCAGAAAGGATCGGGGGCAAGAATCCTGTTTGTTACACCAAAAGGGGATCTCATCCCTAAATCTTACAAATTACAATTTCCTTGTACCAACAACATTGCATAATATGAAGCCCTTGTACTTCAACTTCGACAGACCATACAATGGAAGATTCTTACTTTATTTGTGCACGGTGATTCATGGTTGGTTATCAAACAAATTATGGATGAATATCAAACAAAGGATGACAAGTTTCTTCCCTATCACTGTACAGTTGAAGATCTCAAAACACATTTCACTGAGCTAATCTTCCAACAAATCCCTCGCACGAACAACAAAGAAGTAGATGCCATGGCAACAATTGGGTCCTTGATCACTATGCCAGAACACAGTGCATGGTGTGAGTTTGTTGTTGAGAATCTTATGGTCCCTACCTATGACAAACTGAATTCTGAAATGGTGTGTGAAATTTTTTATTCCAATTCCCCATGGTACCAAGAAGTATATTCCTACCTTTGTGATGGACATACCCCACTTACTTTAACCCCCAACCAACGTAAAACCTTCATTCGCCGCACTTCCCAATACACAATCCTTGCTGATACCCTCTTCCGAAAGCATTTTAATAGAACTCTTTTAAGGTGTCTGAATTCTGATGAAGCACAAATGTCCTTGGAGGAGGTACATCAAGGAATCTGTGGGGCCCACTCTAGTGGACTTACTTTGGCCAAAAAGTTGTTACGCATTGGATATTATTGGCCTACTATGGAACAAGATGCCTACAACTATGTGAATAAGTGTGTGCCTTGTCAGCAACACGATGATTTGATACATGCTCCATCCCAATCCCTCCAGCCCACCATCACCCCTTGGCCTTTCTCATGCTGGGGTCTTGATGAAGGGTGCTCCCCTTAATGCCACAAACACACAACAGAAACAGAGAAGCAACAACAATTTGCAAGAACAGAAAATGGGCTTCTTATTATCTCCACAAAGGTGGAATTACAAACTTTCAGAATTACAATATGCAAAGCCTCATGGGCATTCCCCTTACAATAATCTATAGGACAAAGCCTTAAATTATTACCCAGATCTACTTAGAACTGTCCCTAACTGCCTAAGACAACACTACGGGCCTTCTTTATATAGGCAATTTCTACCGCCCGAGAAGGTTCTAGAAATTTAGCCCTTAGGGCCGACAAAACTTAGAATTATTTTATTTTTCAATTTAGTACATCAAAGTCAGCTCAAAATAACTTTTGAAACCCGAACAAAAATTTTGAAGAAAAATTATTTTCTGCTATTTCAGGTTGCCCAACTTTCGGAGACCATAAGTCATCACCGGTTGACCCGATTGACTATTATAACCCCATTTTGCAAATGCCACAAAGCGCTCTACAACACTTAAATTAAGCAAGCTTCATTCAACCCAAGTTTTGACCTCATTCGGGGCCTCTAAAGCCCTCAAAACTGAGCTCGAATTTTCTGTACCCTATTTTCAATACCAAATTTTTTTAATATCTTCAAAACTAGACCTGATCTAGCCATGAAACTTTACTGGCAGGATGATATGACTGAGATGAACCTCCACATGCAAAATCAGAACATTCTGAGATCGTATGACCAACTTACTAAAAATAGCA
>MU225785.1:498859-516539 GCA_018584345.1 Thuja plicata
AACTTACTAAAAATAGCAAGTTTCCATAAATAGCAGCTCTGTACAAGGTAGCCCTTATTGAAAAGAAAACAGAAATATTTTTGGGTGATGCAAGATTGCCCTTACACCCAGGATGCTCCTGCATCAGGTCTTGACCTCATTGCCCAAATTTTCCCTAATTCTTCCAATGGCCATAATTATATCCTGGTTGCTATAGAGTACTTTACCAAGTGGGTCGAATCTATTCCTCTCACCTACACTACTGGAAAAATAGATTTTGAAGTTTATTTTGAACTATCTTATCTGTTGCTATGGGATTCCCCAGAACATTGTTACTGATAACAGAGGACCTTTCAAGAACAAGGATGTCACAGAGCTATGTAGGAAATTCATCATTACCCACCATAGCTCTTCCAAGTACTTTCCACAAAGCAACGGTCAAACTCAGGCTACGAATAAAACCATTCTCACAATCCTCAAGAAAATAGTCGATGAAGCTAGCCATGATTATCACCTTCATCTCAATCCTACCCTTTGGTCTTACCACACCTCCATTTGAACCCCCATGGGAGCCACTCCCTTTGCCCTTGTTTACAGTACTGAGGTCCCTCAGAATTTATCTCAAGAATCTGTTGTCTGAAGAAGAATATAGAGTTGCCCACTTGCAAGAGATGGAAATCCTCAATGAGAGACACCTCAATGCCCTAGACCACCTCCATGTGTATCAAAATTGCCTTTGCCTTTAGTTCAACAAAAGTATAAAGCCTCGTCAGTTTCAGGTTGGTGATATTGTCCTGCAACACAATATGAAGAACCTCCAGAATCATGAAAAGAAAGGCAAGTTTGAACCTAATTGGTTGGGGCTCTTCATCATCACAGAAAAGTATGGTTTAGGCGCTTATTAGATTGCGTCACTAGAGGGAGATCCACTCCCTGATCTTGTAAATATTGTACATCTCAAGTGCTTCTATGCTTGATCAGTTAGTAGTCCATTGTACAGTAGAAAACTTCAAAAATCTAAAAAATCGGAAAAGCAGAAAATCCAAAAATATTCAAAAAGCATAAAAGCATAAAAGCATAAAAAATACAAAAAGCTTGAAAATAAATCAAAAAAGAGAAAGAGAAATAAATTCATCCATCTGTGAAAACCAATTCGGTGGCACAATGGATAAGTACCATGGTGAAAACTTGTTTTAGGTGCCATGTGTAGTCAGATCCACCATCAGTTTCCATTATTTGTCTATGCTGCTTGCATTACCTTTCATAATAAGAGTCACTACCCATATCTATGCAGGTAGTTCCTTGACCATTTTCCACCTCCGTAATAAAAATTCCCGCACGACTGAGCATACCAAATCTAATACTGAGCTTTTTTCTAGACATAGTGATCACAAACATTTTATATCAAATCAGCAGATAGATTGACTTTCCTATGATCGTTCTATTCACAAGCAATTGCCAGCGAATTCCCATTTTTTATCAATCAATCTTTGGCCCATGAGGATGCATCCTTTCATTGTCGACTGTTCTATCAATCCTCACATCAAAATTTTTTATAGCAAGAACTTTTGGACTGAATGACCACTTGGTCAGGATGCCTTTTTTTATATTTTATCTTGTGTTTTACTATGTTCTTATCGCGACAGCCTCGATCTTCTATATCTTGGTTTGTTATGGTGAGTATCTAGTGAAATACATGTCATTTGTGGTATGATCTTCTTGTCATAGTTTTTTAGTGCATCTATGTTTTGATATTTGGTTATGACTATGTATGCCTCACTAGGGGCAGGATTCATGCATCTTGAATCCCTCAAAAGCTCTAGATGTACTGTGTCTCCTCATGAGTGTCATGCCCAAAACTAGGGCAAAACACACACACAATTTTTTTTTCTTTTAAACACATAAGTACGCACAATTGACAATGGTTGAATTGGAAGGGTAATAGCAAGGTAGAGTTAACCTTTGATTTACAAGGTATATATGTAGACTAAGTAAGGGTCATGCCACAAACAAATGCAGAACTGGGCATCAACTTGTTCTACGGATTAACTGAATATTCAACTCCAGTTGATCTAACTCTGATTTCTTAACCTACTAAATATCATTAATAAAATTATTCCCCTATGATGAAAACACGTGCATTCCTAATCCATCAATTCCAAATATACAACTTTAAATTATCCTTTTTATTAGACATTTGAAATATCCTCTAATTCAAAATTTAAATTAACCTTTAATTAAAATCGAGCATAACCCCTAACCCTTTGAACATAAGAGAAATATAATCCCCCTTTATTTTGATAATAAATTAAAATTTAACATTAGCTATATAATTAAATCAATTGAGCAAATCCACCTCTCAAATAGACTAATCAATACTTTAGACAAAAATCCCTAATAATTAGATTCACAAATCTCACAATAATAAATTAACCTAATCAATAATGCTAAGTACCCATTTAAAGTGATTAACTATAATATTGATAAATAGTTCCAATGCCAATTTAAAATTTAAAACATGTTTAATACACTAAATGATTCCAATACCAATTAAAATAAAAATACTAAAGTTATCCCCCTAATGAATTATGCTACATCAAAAAGAATTAATTTATATATACTTAAAACACTACAAAATTAATGATTAAAAAAAAAGGGAATAAGAACCCATTTACTAACTTAATTAACTACTAATTACTTGATAATCTAACCTAACTATCTAATAATCTACAAATCTTAACTAACCACTAACCAGAGTTACAATATTAAATAGATCTATAAGTGAATAACATACTACCCAAAAATTCTGAATTAAAAACAATAAGGAATAAACCTACTTAAAAAATTTAAACTATCAACTAAAAGCCCCTAAATCAATTCTAACTACCTACTAATTTATTAATCTACATTCAAATCCAAAAAAATAAATGCTAAGTGAAGGGGACCGAATTCCTAACATGCAGGTTGAAAAGGACTAGCTTTAGGGGGGGAGGGGGAACCCACCATCTAACTAACCAACCAATGCCTAGAATTTTGCATGGAAAGGAGGAGAATTTCGTATCAAGGAAAGGGGATAGCAAGGGCATGGTTTGAAAGGAGGGAATGAAGGTTTATTTCTGTAGTGGCCCACCAACCCAAGTACCCAATCGTCCAAGGCAAATTTTGAATGGAATGAAGGGAGTTGACTTTACAAAGGTCATGTTAGATATTTTTGCAGAGTGTGACAGAAAGGGAAAGGGTGACGCATCCCAAGTAGTGCAACCCCTTTTTGATAAAGTGATTTATTTTATTTTAAACTTAGCACCATCCAATGTTTAGGCAAAAAGGTTAGGCAAAAAGGTAAGAGGTAAGGGTGGGTTAATTTTAGAGTTTAGGAGTAAAAGTCTGATTTAGTTAATGAGATTAGATTACAAATTCAATTAAGGGTATAGCACATTGGGAAAGAAATATTCTATGTGGTAAAGAGAATATTTCCTTTCCCATATAAATTCCAGAGAGCTTTTTATGCTCTAAATCTAGAAAATGCTATGGGCTTTGTATGATACAAGCTCTTCCATTCTGCTTACTTAGTTTATTTTTTTTTGCAATAGGTCATAGTGTGCATTAGAAAATATTTATTGAGTATTATATCTAAAGGGATAATAGTATTAGTTGAATTTCATATTAACATACTAACTAATTATATTTATTTGTTGATAGCAAGGATAGTTCTTTTTCACAAGAGATGCGATGAAATGAAGATTTTTATTTTTTTTGTTGAAGAGAGTTGAATCTATGGAGGTTTCAAGATGCAAAATTCTTTAAGATTGTAGGGAATGAAACTACAATATTGTTCTTCTCATTAAATATTGGGTATCCTTCTATACATGGATAATTAACTTCCTTTCTCTTTTAGAAATTTAAATGCAATATTCATGAACTAAGGATTCAATATTTTACAACATGATAATCTTGCAATCTATATTTCAACATCTTTAAGATGATAAATTTGCTCAATACTTGGATGGTACACAACATATTTTTCCTTTAATAAATCATTACATAAGAAGGAGATCTCTCCACATCTAGCTTGAGAAGCTTCAAAATTTAACATTACAACAATCAACAAAAAAAAAATTCAATACAAGAGTGACTATGCAACATTGAAGTTGCTTACACACAACTACCCCCAAATAGGGATTTCTTTCAAGCTTCTTGCACCATATTAATGACTTCAAAAACCTTTAAATTTCATGAGGAAAACCATGGGAAGCTCACCTCCCAATCAAGGCCTCAAGGAGGCCACCCTCGAGCTTGGAGAACCAAGGATAAACAAGGTTTCACATCCAAATTATCACAACATTCTATATGCACAAAAATAACAATAAAATCTCAATCAAGGTCTCACAAATGATTTTTACAAATCTATTGAAGTAGGGTGAAGGTGGGATTTTCCAAGGAGGAGAATGCCATTACAATTTTGAAATTTTTCAATAAAAGTTTTTCTCCATGCCTCTCCAAGGCTACATTGACATTTTCTTCCATATACACATTGGTCATTTCTATGCCAAAATATAATATTTTCAACATGGCTTCATGGAGCCCATACTCCATGAGATTATCCCTCTTCTCTAAGAGAAGAGACTCTCACTACAATGAATAACCCAACTAACCCCTTCACCCAAGGCCACTTCTTCCCTTCCCAAAGGGTGAGTAATTCCTTCACTCCCATGAACAACACTCCCAATCCAAAGAACAAAAGTTGATACAAAAATTTAATTGCATTCCCTACCCAACACATGACAACAAAATTTACATACTGTAACACTATAAAAGATTACATACATGAATCTCATACAATATTTCATATTCATAAAATAATACATCTAATTTTCTTGCAACAAAACAAGCACTCCATGACAAGAGAAACCAACCTTCCAAATGTGTTAGTTTTAAATAAAACTTGAGAAGATCTCAAATCCTTATCTTTTCTCCTTTTAAAACCCTAATTATCTCTAAAATTAGAGAGTGGGTGAACACACACTAAGTCTCCCAAAACCCTCTAAAAAGACCCCCAAAAGAGTACTCAAGAACTAGCAATAATGAGATATGATAACTAGCCTTTTTGTCTCCCCTCTTAATTGTGAGTTTAGCAAGGAGTGTGGGACAAGTTAGATGCATGAGACCATCTCTATTTTCACAACTTTTGAAAAGTAGGCATTTTGTAGTCATAATGGTGACCTAGGTTTCTCCCATAGGTAAAAAATAGCCCTAACCCAAGGTACCCCCTTAGGGTTAACTAATTTAGGTCAAAAATAGACTCTAGGGTCACTTTTAATCCCTCCAAAGTACCCCTAAGGTTCAAATCTGAGTTCCAACATGATGGGATCCCTACAAGGCATCTATATGCAAGTGATTAATATAATATCCTATAAGGTTAAGTGATTCTTTCCCAAGCCCTAAATGACATGTCACTATCCACATGGACAACACAAGTGTCAAGTGACACCAACAAAATACAAATCACATTCACAATGACATGTCCAAAAAATAACATAAATTTAAACTATTAACACACATTTAGATTATATTTACAAGGGTCACATTACAACAAGGTTTCAACCCCTTATTGGATTAAACCTTGGCTTACTCAATTCACATGTGTAACCCTGATTCTCCAAAAAATTCCATGGTTCCCTTTCCTGCACACTAAATTTTGAGCATCAGTAGTCTAAGATGATAAAATTACATGTAATATATATTTTCAATTCATATTTAGAAACATTAATTTATAAACAGAATTAAGCCCCTAATTGCAATTTTCATACATAAATATTTAAAACATAAGAATTCCTTAATCACCATGACATAACATGCATAAAATAATCAAGTCTAATCATGATTTGGTCTTCTCATCAATTCACTGATCTAAACATATATAATCAAAATCAACCACATGTTCTAGGTCTAATCTATATCAAAATGTAATCCACACAATATAATCATCATCATAACATAATATCATGAGTCTTTGTTAGGATAACAAAAGGTGTATCAATATATCAAAATATAAAGTGTCAAAGTGTGATCGAGCAGTAAAGCTATGATGGGTCGAGGTGAGGCCTCACATCCTCCCCCACTAGGCATGAACTTCCTCCTGGAGTTCATCAAAAAGGTATGGGTATTTAGATCTCATCTGCACTGCATCCTCCCATGAAGCTATGACCTCATCATAAAAATCCCACTGGACCCTAACCTGGTCCAGCTCTCGGCCTCGAAGTGTAAGGGTCCGTCGGGCTATAATATGAATGGACTCTAGTGCCAGCTATCCATTTGACTCCACCTACAAGGCATCACAATCTATAATGTGAGACTCATCATAAATATATTTATGTAGCACAGATACATGAAACACATCATGGATGTGTGACAGGCTGGGTGGCAAGGCTAGATTGTAGGCAACTGGTCCTATCCTCTCCAATATCTCAAAAGGTCCAACAAAGTGAGGTGCTAACTTAGAGCCCTTTCGAAAATTGATTGGACTCTTATGCGGGTGCACTCTCAAGAAGACCCTATCTCCAAACATATACTCATGATCAACCCTCTTCGCATCTGCATACTTCTTCTGTCGATCCTGAGCCTCCCTAAGGCATTGTCTAATCAAGACAACCTACTACTCCATATCCTTGAATAGCTGAGGTCTAATAGATACTCTATCCTCGATCCTATCTCAACTCAGTGGCATCCTATATGGTCTATCATACAAGGCCTGATATGGTGGCATACCTATAGAAGAATGATGCCCATTATTATAGGAAAACTCAACCAGATGTAGGTATTTCTCCCACTTGACCTTATGGTCCATCACATACATGTGCAGCATATCCTCCAATACCTGGTTAACCCTCTTGATCTGGCCATATGTCTGAGGGTGATATGTTGTACTAAAATTGAGCCTAGTTCCCAACGCTACCTGCAACTCTCTCCAAAAGGCTGATGTGACCAAGGAGTCTTTATCAGAGATGATCTTACGGGAAATGCCATGAAGTCTAACAATATCCAGAAAAAAGACCTAAGCTACATCTCATGCTGTGAATGTAGTACGTATGGGTGAGAAGTGGGAAACCTTGGTCAATGTGTCGACTATCACCAAGATGGCATCATGGCGGTGAGAGGACCTAGGGAGACCAATAATGAAGTCCATAGATATAGTATCCCACTTCCACTCGGCAATCTCATGTGGCTGCAGGAGCCCACCTAGATGACTATGCTCTGCCTTCACTCTCTGGCACTCTAGACATTTAGCAACTATACCAAAAATCTGCAATCTCATACTCGGCCAATAGTACAACTATCTCATATCGGCATGCAACTTCTTAACTCTCGGATGAGCTGCATAAGGTGCTCTATGAACCTCAAGTAAAATAAACTCCCGCAAGTCACCCGTAGAAGGTACATAGATGCATCCTTTATGACATAGAAGTCCATCGAACTCCAAGGAATACTCTGCAAATTTCCCCTCTAGGTCTTTGAGAATGGATAAATTGACAAATTTTTACATATAATCCATCCCTTGGCAAATGATGCAAAATGTGGTCGCACAAATCTGTACTAGAAGTCATAGATGAGAGCTCATGTCACCTCCTACTCAAGGCATCTGCAACTACATTCTCCTTCCCCTTGATGTAATGAACATCAAAATCATACTCACATAAAAACTCCATCCATCTCCCTTGCCTAGCATTAAGATTGGGCTGTGTAAAGATATACTGTAGGCTCTAGTGATCTGAATGAAGCTTAAATTGGTGACCTAGAAGGAAATGTTTCCATCTCACTAAAGCATGAACCACCACTGTGAGTTCTAGGTCATGAGTAGGATAATTAAGTTATGAGTCTTTAGCTTCCTAGACTTGAAAGCTATAGGACAACCCTCCTGCATAAGGACTTCTCCTAAACCATCCAATGAAGCATTAGTACATACAACAAAATCCATCAAAGGATCTAGCACTGCCAAAATTGGTGCACTAGTGAGGGCTCTTTTGAGCTCCTCAAAATCTCTCTCACACTTCTCTATCCATTCATACCTCTTCCCATTTCTCTGAAGGGAGGTGATGGGATGAGCCACTCTAGAAAATCCTGCCACGAAGCGTTTGTAATATCTGTTAAGCCCATAAAACTCCTGACCTCAGTGACATTGGTGGGTGCTGGCCAATCCATAATAGCTCTAATCTTTGATGGGTCTATAGAGATCCCATCATTGGATATAACATGACTGAGATAATGTACCTTGGGTCTAAAGAAGGCACCCTTTGACAAGCTTCCATATAACTGATTCTCTCTCAAACGCTGCAGAACCTGTCTCAGATGCTCCTCATGCTCCTCCTCATTGCGAGAATATATCAGAACATCATCGAGGAATATTATCACAAATTTATCCAAAAATGTACGAAATACTCTGTTCATGAGGCTCATGAATACAGCTGGAGCATTTGTGAGGCCAAATGGCACTATTGTGAACTCATAGTGACCATACCTCATGCGAAAAGTAGTCTTGTGGATATCACTTTCCACAATCCATAACTGATGGTACCCTGACTTCAGATCTATCTTCAAGAACACTCGGTCACCCTATAACTGATCAAATAGATCATCGATCCTGGGAAGTGGGTATCGGTTCTTAATTTTTACTTTATTCAGCTGCCAATAATCAATGCACAATCGAAGTGACCCATCCTTCTTCTTCACAAAAATCACAGGTGCACCCCAAGGTGATACACTTGGTCGGACATGAAATTTCTCCAAGAGCTCTTCTAACTGAATCTTGAGCTCATTGACCTCATGTGTGGTCATCCTATAGGGTGCTCTAGATACTGGCTCGGCTCTTGGTACAAGATCTATGTGAAAATCAACTACCCTAGGTGGGGGCATACCAGGTAGCTCGGTAGGAAATACATCCACAAAATATTGAAGAATAGGATAATCCTTGAGTGAAGGCTCCTCTCCTGAATCCTCCTCTCTATCACTAATGGTGATGGCAAATAACTAACAACCCTTCCGCATGCACTGCCTAAGATGCATAGTGGAAATAACGCAAAGGGATACGGGTCTTTGTATCATGAATATCACCATAGAAGTGTCATGATCATCAACACACTCGACCCTCTTCTGACGATAATCCACCTTGGTGATGTGGGCACATAGCCAATCCATGCCAAGGACTACATCATAAGAACCTAGAGGGGTAATGTGGAGATTAATCATCATGGTAAGGTCTCCAATCTAAATCTGACAACTGCAAACTAAGGAACTAACAGAGACTCTAGCTCTAGAAGCTAACTCCACCTCCCAACTGACATCCTATCTAACTGTCACCAACCCGCAATGCTCCACTACATAGGGAGATATAAAGGAGTTTGTGGCTCTTGAATCGAATAAGATAGAAACACTAATACCCTGAATCATACCTGCGGCCTCAATGACCATGGCCTGGTGTTCAGCCTAGTGGTTATCAACTGCTGCAAAAACTCTATGGGATCTACCCATATCTCCAACTGTAGGCTCTGAGATAGCCCCTCTCTAACCACTGGCTGACTATCCCTATGATAACTCTCTCACTAAATAACCCATACCACCACAAGTGTAACATGGCCCACGGGTCTGAATCTGCACTCCTTATGTCCTAGGCTGCTGTGACCCTCTGGTCCTGCTAGAACCACTATATCTGCCCCTAGAGGATTGCTGAGTCCTAGCAGACTGTGTCTGAGGGGTCTGTGTCCTATGATCCTATCTAGGGCCCTGAGACTGCCACTACTTGGGCTTAGAGCCCTGATAACCCTGTGAATTCCTCTGTCTAGAATCCTGCTGGGATCTCTGCTATTGAGACTGTTGACCCTTAAAGGATCCTATTGAGTGATTTTATTTTCCTTTCCAAGGGGGTCTCTGCTGTCTTGACTGCTGGGAAGAGGGGTTTTAGTGCTGGGACTGATCCTGAGACTCCTATCTGGTATGGATATCCTTGACTACAAGTGCCATCTCAACTACCTCTCTAAATGTGGTAGGGAATGCTAGGCGTACTGTGCTTTGAAGAGACATATTAAGTCCCTTAATGAAATGGTGAATACGCAGTTTCTCATCCTTCATGTAATCAATATATGGAAGGATCTCAAGAAACCAACTCTCATACTGGTTCACCATGAGGCATCTTTGTTGGAGATCATGGAACTCCTCTATATGTCTCTGTCTGAAATGCTCGGAGAGATATCTCTCACAAAAATGGGCCTCAAAAGTTTCCCAAGTGAGTGTGTCAATACTCACTCCATCAATGGACACCTCGTGCTCCCACCAAGTGGAAGCCTTCTCCTGTAGAAGACAGACTACTAGTCATGCCTTTAGATTACTCCCATAAGGGTGCAATCCAAAATATCATTGTAAACTATGTAACCAGGCCTTTGCTACTGACCCATTAGTGGATCCCAAAAACAAGGGTGGATGGAGCCGTAATAGCTCTCAGATCTCATCTCCAACATCTCTAGGGGGTCTCTCCTTGGCACGTATCTCATGCTCGCATGGTATAACAATTTGATGAACTAACTACCCTCCTGATCATCATGACCCTCAATAGACCTAGGTGGAGGACTCCTACTCCTCTCTCTGCTAACTGCTCTCTCATTCTTTGAAACATGTGCTTCCGTTTCAGGAACCTACTACTGAACTACGGGTGGTAATCTCTGTTGAATCACCCTAATCAGATTTTGGAGAACATCCATAATATCCTAGTTAGGGTTTAGAGGTGGTGGAGGTGGTGGATCCTCCTATCCTATCCCTGCACGGGGATCTCTACGACCTCTGCCTCATCAGTTAGCTCTAGTGACTACAGGAATCCTACATAATGATTTAAGTTTTGAATGAGTTGAAACGTAATAGGTTAGGTTCCTTGTGTCGAAACATGGCTCTGATACCAAAATGTCATCCCCAAAACTAGGGCAAAACACACACATAATTTTTATCTTGTGTTTTACTATGTTCTTATCACGACAGCCTCAATCTTCTATATCTTGGTTCGTTATGGTGAGTATCTAGTGAAATACATGTCATTTGTGGTATGATCTGCTTGTCATAGTTTGTTAGTGCATCTTTATTTTGATATTTGGTTATGACTATGTATGCCTCACTAGGGGCAGGATTCATGCATCTTGAATCCCTCAAAAGCTCTAGATGTACTGTGTCTCCTCATGAGTGTCATGCCCAAAACTAGGGCAAAACACACACACAATTTTTTTTTCTTTTAAACACATAAGTACGCACAATTGACAATGGTTGAATTGGAAGGGTAATAGCAAGGTAGAGTTAACCTTTGATTTACAAGGTATATATGTAGACTAAGTAAGGGTCATGCCACAAACAAATGCAGAACTGGGCATCAACTTGTTCTACGGATTAACTGAATATTCAACTCCAGTTGATCTAACTCTGATTTCTTAACCTACTAAATATCATTAATAAAATTATTCCCCTATGATGAAAACACGTGCATTCCTAATCCATCAATTCCAAATATACAACTTTAAATTATCCTTTTTATTAGACATTTGAAATATCCTCTAATTCAAAATTTAAATTAACCTTTAATTAAAATCGAGCATAACCCCTAACCCTTTGAACATAAGAGAAATATAATCCCCCTTTATTTTGATAATAAATTAAAATTTAACATTAGCTATATAATTAAATCAATTGAGCAAATCCACCTCTCAAATAGACTAATCAATACTTTAGACAAAAATCCCTAATAATTAGATTCACAAATCTCACAATAATAAATTAACCTAATCAATAATGCTAAGTACCCATTTAAAGTGATTAACTATAATATTGATAAATAGTTCCAATGCCAATTTAAAATTTAAAACATGTTTAATACACTAAATGATTCCAATACCAATTAAAATAAAAATACTAAAGTTATCCCCCTAATGAATTATGCTACATCAAAAAGAATTAGTATATATATACTTAAAACACTACAAAATTAATGATTAAAACAAAAGGGAATAAGAACCCATTTACTAACTTAATTAACTACTAATTACTTGATAATCTAACATAACTATCTAATAATCTACTAATCCTAACTAACCACTAACCAGAGTTACAATATTAAATAGATCTATAAGCAAATAACATACTACCCAAAAATTCTGAATTAAAAACAATAAGGAATAAACCTACTTAACAAATTTAAACTATCAACTAAAAGCCCCTAAATCAATTCTAACTACCTACTAATTTATTAATCTACATTTCCTATGGCAAGTCCAAAAAAACAAATGCTAAGTGAAGGGGACCGAATTCCTAACATGCAGGTTGGAAATGACTAGTTTTAGGGGAGGGGACCCACCATCTAACTCACCAACCAATGCCTAGAATTTTGCATGGAAAGGAGGAGAATTTTGTAGCAAGAAAAGGGGACAATAAGTGCACGGTTTGCAAGGAGGGAATGAAGGTTTGTTTCTACAGTGACCCACCAACCCAAGTACCCCATCCTCCAAGGCAAATTTTGAATGGAATAAAGGGAGTTGACTTTACAAAGGTCATGTCAGATATTTTTGCAGAGTGTGACAGCAAGGGAAAGGGTGGCGCATCCCAAGTAGTGCAGCCCATTTTTGATAAAGTGATTTATTTTATTTTAAACTTAGCACCATCCAATGTTTAGGAAAAAAGGTTAGGCAAAAAGGTAAGAGGTAAGGGTGGGTTAATTTTAGAGTTTAGGAGTACAATTCTGATTTAGTTAATGAGATTAGATTACGAATTTAATTATGGGCTTTGTATGATACAAGCTCTTCCATTTTGCTTACTTAGTTCATTTTTTTTTGCAATAGGTCATAGTGTGCATTAGGAAAGATTTATTGAGCATTATACCTAAAGGGCTAATAGTATTAGTTTAATTTCATATTAACATACTAACTAATTGGATTTTTTTGTTGATAGCAAGGATAGTTCTTTTTCACAAGAGATGCAATGAAATGGAGATTCTTATTTTTTTGTTGAAGAGAGTTGAATCTATGGAGGTTTCAAGATGAAAAATTCCTTAAGATTGTAGGGAATGAAACTACAATATTGTTCTTCTCTTTCAATATAGGGTATCCTTCTATACATGGATAATTAACTTCCTTTCTCTTTTAGGAATTAAAATGCAATATTCATGAACTGAGGATTTAATTTTTTACAACATGATAATCTTGCAATCTACATTTGAACATCTTCAAGATGATAAATTTACTCAATACTTGGATGGTACACAACATATTTTCCTTTAATAAATCATTACATAAGAAGGAGATCTCTCCACATCTAACTTGAGAAGCTTCAAAATTGAACATTACAACAATCAACAAAAAATAATTTCAATACAAGAGTGACTATGCAACATTGAAATTGCTTACACACAAATACCCCCAAATAGGTATTTATTTCAAGCTTCTTGCACCATCTTCATGACTTCAAAAACCTGCAAATTTTATGAGGGAAACCATGGGAATCTCACCTACCAACCAAGGCCTCAAGGAGGCCACCCCCGAGCTTGGAGAACCAAGACTAAACAAGGTTTCACATCCAAATTCTCACAACATTCTATATGCATAAAAACAACAATAAACTCCCAATCAAGGTATCACAAATGAGTTTTACAAACCCATTGAAGTAGGGTGAAGGTGGGATTTTCCAAGGAGGAGAATTCCATTACAATTTCCAAATTTCTCAACAAAAGTTTTTCTCCATGCCTCTCCAAGGCTACATTGACATTTCCTTCCATATACACATTGGTCATTTCTATGCCAAAATATAATATTTCTAACATGACTTCATGGAGCCCATACTCCATGAAATTATCCCTCTTCTCCAAGAGAAGAGACTCTCACTACATCTCAACTAACCCCTTCACCCAAGGCCACTTCTTTCCTTCTCAAAGGGTGAGTAATGCCTTCACTCCCATGAACAACACTCCCAATCCAAAGAACAAAAGTTGATACAAAAATCCAATTGCATTCCCTACCCAACACATGACAACAAAATTTACATACTACAACACTATACAAGATTACATACATGAATCCCATGCAATATTTCATATTTATAAAACAATACATCTAAATTTTCTTGCAACAAAACAAGCACTCCATGAAAAAAGAAACCAACCTTCCAAATGTGTTATGGCAAAATGAAACTTGAGAAGAGCCCAAATCCTTATCTTTTCTCCTTCGAAAACCCTAATTGTCTCTAAAATTAGAGAGTGGGTGAACACCCACTAAGTCTCTAAAAAACCCTCTAAAAAGACCCCCAAAAGAGTACTCAAGAACTAGCAATAATGAGATATGACAACTAGCCTTTTTGTCTCCCCTCTTAATTGTGAGTTTAGAAAGGAGTGTGAGACAAGTTAGATGCATGAGACCATCTTTATTTTTGCCACTTTTGAAAAGTAGGCATTTTGTAGAGTCATAATGGTGACCTAGGTTTCTCCCATAGGTAAAAACTAGCCCTAACCCAAGGTACGCCCTTAGGGTTAACTAATTTAGGTCAAAAATAAACTCTAGGGTCACTTTTAATCCCTCTAAAGTACCCCTAAGGTTCAAATCCGAGTTCCAACATGATGGGATCCCTACAAGGCATCTATATGCAAGTGATTAATATAATATCCTATAAGGTTAAGTGATTCTTGCCCAAGCCCTAAATGACATGTCACTATCCACATGGACAACACAAGTGTCAAGTGACACCAAAAAAATACACATCACATTCACAATGACATGTCCAAACAATAATATAAATTTAAACTATTAACACACATTCAGATTACATTTACAACAAGGGTCAAATTACAACAAGGTTTCAACCCCTTATTGGATTAAACCTTGGCTTACTCAATTCACATGTGTTTAGCCCTGATTCTCCAAAAAATTCCATGGTTTCCTTTCCTGCACACTAAATTTCAAGCATTAGTAGTCTAAGATGATAAAATTACATGTAATATATATTTTCAATTCATATTTAGCAACATTAATCTATAAGCAGAATTAAGCCCCTAATTGCAATTTTCATACATAAATGTTTAAAACATAAGAATTCCTTAATCACCATGACATAACATCCATGAAATATTCAAGTCTAATCATGATTCAGTCTTCTCATCAATTCACTGATCTAAACATATATAATCAAAATCAACCACCTTTTCTAGGTATAATCCATATCAAAATGTAATCCACACAATATAATCATCATCATAACATAATATCATGAGTCTCTGCTAGGATAACAAAAGGTGTATCAATGTATCAAAATATAAAGTGTCAAAGTGTGATCGATCAGTAAAGCTATGATGGGTCGGGGTGAGGCCTCACAATGAGTAACATTTCATAAGATTCATCATACCTGATATCTTGCATTCTTGTTCCTAACAATCTATTTGTTGGAGAGTCTAGTCCACGCAAAGGAACCATGTCACTTGTGCTTTCTAGTACATGGTGCATAACTCCTTTTGCAATATCAAACTAGGGTGTGGTCTCCAACATTAACATGGTATCAATCCCACTATCATCATGTAGTTATTCTTTGCATTGTAGTTAGGTCGTATTGTATTGTGATTTTTCTCTTGGCAAAGGTTTCTATTTATTCCCCCTATCCAGTCACCTAAGTGATTTTATCAGACCCATTTGATACACACAAAAATAGTGTCCTCATATGTCTCATATTGCATTCATTCATTAGGTTACCTTTATCTATTCAGTTCATTCATTAATCATTACTCATTACCACTCTATTGCATCCATTCATTACAGTTTCATTGTTCATTTAGTTCATTATTCATTATTCATTATCAGTTGCATTGTACATTAATCATTATTCATCATCAGTTGCATTGTTCATTAATCATTATTCATTATCAATCATTACAGTTATATTGCTCATTACAGTTGCATTTAGTTGCATTGTTACTTCATTCATTAATCATTACTCATTAAGGTTACATTTAGTTACTTCATTCATTATTGCATTTAGTTCCATTACATGTTTTAGTTGCATTGTTACTTCATTTTAATCATTATTCATTACCATTGCACATAGTTACATTTCCTTCATTTAGTTACATTTTTAAGTCCTTAAACATTTTTCATTCATTCATTTTAGATTCATTTCACAAATCATATATGTATTTACATTTATGCATCCTCACATTACATTAGTACATGACAAAATATATCCATCTATAAGCATTAACACATCACATCTAACATCTATATATATCTGCATCTCATCCTTGCATCACAAATACATCAACATATTCATATTCATTCATCTCATCTTGCATATTAGTCATAAACATCATATAACATATGTAATATAACATCATAATTTATCCATACATCTTGCATAAACATCACATCATATAACATCATCATATGGTAGCATAAAAATTCATAACGCAAAGTCCAATAGTCCCAAATTCCATGTATATATCTCAAAAATGTTAATATCATACATCATGTGTCAAAATCATACATCATGTGTCAAAAATATGTATCCAAAATGGTCTGAGAAGAATCATGGTGGTGGTCGCAATGGTCCTGCACCACTGTTGGGATGTGGTGGTAACCCCACTGATCCCTGTGACCCTCATCCTGTGCTCTTTGTCTGAGCTCTCTTAGAGTATGTAGGCTATTGTGCCTCCTCTAGCATTGCACCATAGTAGATTGCCATGTAATATTTGGCCTCTCAGCCTCTCCACCCTGCCTCCCTCTGTGCTGCCATGGAATCTGCCATCATCTGCCCAACTCCTATAGCCCTGCCTGCTAGACGCGCTATATCGTAGTCTATCCTGTAATCCTTCGCACGTCTCCATGCCAGGTCTCACTCTATAGTAAGAGCTTCTATCTATGCTGACATCGCTGCTAGCCCCTCATCATGATCCCCATGCTCCTCAATGATAGCGAACTCTCTGCTGTCCACCCGAGCCTGTAATATGTCTAGTTCTCTCTAAGCACTATCTCCCCAAGCAGTCTCTACTACCATCTCTCCCTGTACCTTAGCCACCTCTATCTGTAGACTACTAGTTATGGCCTATGCTATAGCTAGTAACCCCTATAGCCTCTGGATCTCTGCTTGTGCACTCACCTTAGTCACTTGAGATGACGCTAACAAACCCTGTACTCTACCTGTCTCTATCCTAGTGGCCCCTGTCCCTATCCTAGTGGCCCCAGTGACCCCTGTGGATCTTGTCCCTATACATATACATCAGGAACTATGGGTGGCTTCCCTCCTACAAGTATCTATACCCATCCTCTCTGCCTCGGTGCTGCAACCCTAGGATAAAATCTCTTCCCACCAGCCCCTCCTCCATCTCCTCCCTCCTCATCATCATCTTGCTACCCTCCTCCATCCCCTCCACCCCCTGGCTACTAATCCTCCTGTACGATCCCTGGGACCATCAATCTAATCAGCCTATGAGCAGCCCACCACTAAGCATATGTTGGCACTACTCCTGCATCTTGCAATGACTCTCAGGCCCTGATCCATGGAACCTTGATCATCCCCATAAAAGATTGATGCAGGAGCATCCTGGGTGTAAGAGCAATCTTGCATCACCCAAAAATATTTCTATTTTTATATTCAATAAGGGCTATTTTTTGCAGAGCTGCTATTTATGGAAAGTTACTATTTTTGGTAATTT
>MU225785.1:540384-588528 GCA_018584345.1 Thuja plicata
TGCATCCATATAGTCATGGTGATGGCTTGAGACAAGTTCCTCATACTTGCTCTTGAGTTCTTCACTCCTTAGCTTGCATCTTCAATCAATCAAGTGGGATTAATATATTATGTTGGGAGAGCACACCTACAAGCCTTCTCTAAGAGAAAATCAACAAGGCATTGGGTGCCCTTGTTTAGCTCATCGGAGGTCATGATGGGGTCCTTTGTTTTAGAGTATGTTTAGACATGTTAAGTATGCTTATTTGATGTATTTCTCTAACATTTGCATGTCTGAGCGTGCTCCCAACAGGTTAGATTCCAGCATGTACACTATATATCAATAAAATCCTCTGCTATCTATGCCATACAATATGAATTTTAAATTCCAGGAAGAACTTCATAAGAGTCACACAGATTCACTTAAAATTGCTTTATGGAAAATTACAGTGTTATTCATTCTAAGCTAAGACTTGCTACCAGGACCATCCACTTTGAACCCCTTCTTAAGGCCCTGAAATCCCCTTTTATAAAACAAAGGGGGCAACAAGCTTCAGACCAAAATAGACAAAGACTTGTCACAATTTTTAAACCATATGACAAATAGAATAGAAGAAAACAAAACATTTAGCTTTCATCTATAACTGATCCATTGCACTTCCTACTTGCATAGTTTAAAATAATTTTATATGCTTGACATTGAAGTAAAAATATTTACATATAGAATATGGTTCTCCCCTAACTAATTCAAGTATGCAACAACTAAGTCAGTTGGCAACAAGAATGATAATGTTAGGAGAAATAAACACCAGATTTGGGCCACTATAGCATGATATGTGGCTGCACCATAAGAGAACAAGGGATGCAAGATGACTATTGAAGCTCTTCCAAGAACACCCTCATGCATTGAAATAATTCAAGAAGAAAGAGCCAAAGACTCGACATCTCCTCATTCTTTTGTCTAGCCAATGAACCAATTTATTTGAGTCAAAGGCTATAAAAGAGGTGAATCTCAAATGATTTGCAAGTTTGCAAGTATTGCTTTTAATACCTCTTTAGAAACCCATTTCCATTTTAATATCTCTTTAGAAACAATGCATTCTCCCCATACAATTAGTCCCAATACTCTTTCTGCATTAGTATCTAGAGACACTGCTTATCCTTAATAATATCCATTTTTAGTAACATGTAGACAAATAGGTCATGGAATGGTTATATTTATAACTTCTAGATCCTTGTCCACTTGTATAGAATGTACTTTAACAATTAGATTTCAATGTCTATAACTACAAGCATAAAGAAGTGAGAAATAAATGACATGTCATATTTCGTTATGGTTCTTACTGAAAACACCATGATGCTCTACATATTCAAATCTATTGAATATTTTGTTTATCATACATGTCTTATCAAACTAGTCTTTTAACAGGATTTCCCTGACATACTTATCAATTTTTGGCAATTTGTCTTGCTATACATTTCTGGCAACCTATCTTTAAACAATATACGGTTAATAGCCATAAAATATTAATAACTTTGGTCAAAATTTGTCATCTCAGGACTAGGATTGCACCTAATTTCCCTTATCCTTTACAATTATGGACACATGGAAGGTTATCATACTTTGTAAGCAACTTTCCTAACTTTAGCCTAACCCCATAAAACTATGGTTTGACATCCTCTTTTGGTCTTCCACACATCATTTTGTGCTTCCATATGACACACTCTGATTCCTCAGGATGTACGCGACATCACTAATCTATCTGTCTAGCCCCCTCCATATGTCACTCTAGCACGATCACGTGCAGCTTTTTTTTCTTATAACCTTGATCCAAGTGGATCTCTCACTAAAATTTCAAGTATTCCCAAATTTCATAGAAGTGGTGCTAGATTTAAGTACTCATCAAAATGGACCTCACACAACTTGAACGGGATCAAAAAGAGTTTATATGTCCAACTTATGGTTAGTCAAAGTTTTGTCAACACATGGTCAAAGTTGGTCAACCATAAAAAATGATAATCTCAAAATCATGTGGAAGAAATCTCAAATTGAATGCCTCATCTTGATGATTCCAATTCATTTTTAATGGACAAAATCATAGTCTATATGCAAAAGATAGAATCAATCAAAGATTAGTCAAAAGTTTGACTTTGTACAGTCAAGTGTGGATGTGGCCAGCTATATTGTTACCATGATGAGGAGTGTGGGATTCAAACATATGACCTCCTTCATATTAATCCCTCCTCTCACCAACACACCAGGCATGGAATTAGAAATTTGAGTGGCACATGTGGTATTAAAAATAAGTAGTTACCAAGACTAACAAAAAGGTAGTTGTCATTGGTTTTGAATTGACAACCTCCCCAACATAGCTAATTCCTCTGACCAACACGCTATGCACAGTTTTCACAAATTATTAGGTAGAGATCATTTTTGTTTAATATTTTTAAGGGATAAACCCTATTAAAGGGGGCTCAGACAAACCTGACTCTCCCTAAAATTAGACATTTTAAATGTTAAATTATCTCATCCGAAAATATTAAGCTAAGAATATAGCAAGGGATCAAGATAAAGATTATTTTAAGGGGTTTATTAAGTTTTTTCATGGGATATATTTTATCTTTGGAGATAAAGGAGTTATCTCAAAATTAATTATCTCTAAGCTAATTTTGGGCATGTAAATTTGTATAAAAAGGGGTGTAATAGGTTTTGAAAGGGGACAACCAATTCCTCTTGAAACCAAGTAATCTTGGAAGGAGATTTTTGTAACTTGGTGAAGAATTTTCATAGGTTGTATTAGCCTCTTTTATAAAATTTTTATGAAGCTTATTTTATTCATTTTAAGAACCATTTGCCGATGTGGGAAGTGTAGACATAGGTGGAGTCACTTTATGGAAACCTCTTGTAAGGTGGAAGTTGATTCATTTTTGTAACCTGTGAAGATTTCCAGATCTTGAAAGGAAATATATTGGTTCGTTCTTCAGACGAATCCGAAAATGTAGCCTATTTGGTGAAATTCGCTATCAAACTTGTATTATCTTTTCTCTCTTTATTCTAAGCATATTTTTACTAATTTATGTCCATTCCTTTCTTTTAGTTCATATTTGTAAAGAATTCTCTTTAGCAATAAAATTTCCTAGATCTTAATAAGTTCAAGTGGTATTAGAGCTAGTTTGACAAATTTTGCTAGAAGTGATTGCAGGTGAAATTTTTGGAATGACATCAGAAAAGGGAGAATCTTCCAAGGTGGTACTATCTTCATCCATGATGGATGACTTCCTTTCTATGAAAAGGATGGTGGAAGAACTTTACAAGGACCACCAAGAAAAGTCTGATAGACTCCAAGAGTTGGTAGAAGCTAATCAACACCTTTTATTATAGCATGCTGAGCTCCGAAGCCTACTTGAAGAGGCTAACAAGGAGAAGCAGAGCTTTCATGAGATGTTATGGAAGGAGATAAATAAGAGGAGTCCTCTTAGATCTAAGAGCATTAGAATGTGTTCTTTGTGCCCTTATTCAGAGGGAACTTCATCATACTCCCTGCTCACTCCACCTGATAGTTTGGGTGCATCCTCTGCAACTGATCCCATTGTAAAGGCTCCTAAGAAGGGATTGGAATGTGCTCATGACAAGTGGGCCAATTATGGCTCAAGTTGGGAGGACGCTAGCCAATGTGATTTTTGTCAACAAATGGAGTACCTAAAACTTTCCCATGTTTCTGGAAACGAAAGTGGTTGGATATAAGAATCTTTTGCATTAGAACAGGAGGAGGAAAGTGATCAAAACCCTATGATTGGAGGATTTGAAAGTAACACCAAAG
Source organism: Thuja plicata (assembly GCA_018584345.1). NCBI lineage: Eukaryota > Viridiplantae > Streptophyta > Pinopsida > Cupressales > Cupressaceae > Thuja > Thuja plicata. The sequence goes on from MU225785.1 coordinate 544,184, forward strand.
GTATTAGAAAGAAGTTGATGACTAAAATGGGTTACAGTGGAAAAGGGCTTGGCATCCACGAACAAGGCGTGATCCATCCTATAGAGGCAAAGTAGAGGCCTCAAAAACAAGGCTTGAGATATGGAGCAACTAGTGAGACCTCCAAAGCCTTTAAGAAGAGAACTTCAGTTGTAAGCACTCCTAACCATGATGAAGGGAGTGAAGCTAACTCTTCCCCGAAGAAGAAGGTGAAGAAGCATGAGAAGATCCAGAACTACTACACCCACTACTAGATAAGTGGGTACTGGATTGAAAAGTTTTAGAAGCTACAACCGGAACTTTGTCGCTCACCTAGGTTTTTTGTAGAATATATTCAGAAAAAATTTATTGAGGCAGGAGTGGAGGTGGTACATGAAACCACAATACCAGAAGTAGAGACACATACAACACTAGTGGTTGTCACTGCCCCTGAGACAATCAAAGAGGGATTGTAGTAGAAGGCTAGGCAACCCAAGAAGGGAAGCTCCTTCGAATAGATTTGTAAGAGTTTGGAAAATCTCTCTTCTAACTAGTTATATTAACTTGTGCGTGTGTGTTTTTTTTAGCTTTTTAAGTATGGTAAATATTGTTGATAAAGCTAGTGTATTTTTTAGAATAAAACTCAACAAAAAAATTGTTTGTAAATATATTTACATGAAGTTGTATAATCCCATGGATGAGATTTTGTAAGGATATTGAAATCTATATCTCTTATAATCAATAAGGTAAAAATACTTTGTAGCTTCTTATTAAAGATTTATTTTTGCAAAGTTTCTTTAGAAGAGCACTTTGCAAAAGATGGATAGATCATCTTTATATCTAGACTTAGAGTTGTAGAGAATGACTATGTGAAGCCTTGATGTTATCCACTTGAAGAATAAATTCAAATTGAGGACTGATATTCCTGAAGGTTTTCTTTTATGGCCTATTTTATCAAGTGAACATATATAGAGTTGTATGGCGAAGCCTTTAATCAACTATTCCAAGTACAAAGGTGAAGAAACATTTCAAGCTGAGGCACAATCGTTATTGCTCCTATAGTTTTCAAGTGAGGAGGAGCATCATAATGTTTCCCAAGAAGTGGCAAGTTGGTATGTAAATGTGAACCACCATCCTAAGAAGCACTGAGTGACAGGTTTACCATGCTCAATTTTTCTTCTTGATTTATGGTTTTTTAAGTTCCATTTTTGAACTGCATTCCTTTTTAACTCTGGGTATGGCCGAAGTGTGAGAGGGTAGAAATGATCATAGGCATGATCATGTTAACCATGCATTGCTGAAATATGAGACCCTAGTAGGCTGAAATGGCATTGCATGCTTTCTTGATATTGTCAAAGTGTAAGACCCTGAGAGGGAAGAATGAATGGTATCAAGGCATAGCCATGATTGAACTAGGACAAGAGTGAGAATTAGTTGTCAAAGGTGGAGCCAATAATAGCACTACAGTGAAGCTTTGGAGGTGGCAACAAAGTTGAGATCTAGGGAGAGGGACTTAAAGGTTTTACTATGTAAAATTTTGGACCAAAAGATTTTTTTAGTGGGGAGGCTTGATCCAGGTGGATCTCTCACTAGAAATTCAAGTGTTCCCAAATTTCTTAGAAGTGGTACCAGATTGAAGAACTCATCAAAATGGACCTCACACAACTGGAACGGGCTCAAAAGGAGTTTTTACGTCCAACTTATGGTTAGTCAAAGTTTAGTAAACACATGGTCAAAGTTGGTCAACTATAAAAATAAATTATCATCTCAGAATCATGTGGAAGCAAGCTTAAATTTAAGGTCTTGTCTTGACAATTCCAATGCATTTTGAACGGACAAAATCAGAGTCTGTATGCAAAAGATAGAGCCAGTCAAAGACTAGTAAAAAGTTTGACTTTGTACAATCAACAAGTGCAGATGTGTCTAGCTAGTCATTACCAAAATGAGGATTGTAGGATTCAAGCCTACAACCTCCTTCATATTAATATCCCCTCTTAAAAACACACCAGACATGGCATTTTAAATTTGAGTGTCACATGTGATATTAAAAATAAGTACCCGCCAAGACTAAATAAAAAAAAGGTACTCGTCATTAGTTTTGAACCGACAACCTCCCCAACATAGCTAATTCCTCTGACCAACGCGCTATGCACAATTTTCATAAATATTTTGGTGGAGATCATTTTTGATTAATAATTTTAAGAGATGAACCCTATTAAAGGGGCCTCGGTCCAACCCGAGTTTCCCTAAAATTAAACATTTTAAATGTTAAATTATCTCATCCGAAAATATTAAGCTAAGAATATAGCAAGGGATAAAGATAAAGATTATTTTAAAGGGTTTATTAAATATTTTCATGGGATATATTTTATCTTTGGAGATAAAGGATTTATCTCAAAATTAATTATCTCTAAGCTAATTTTGGGCATGTAAATTTGTATAAAAATGGGTGTAATAGGTTTTGAAAGGGGATAACCAATTCTTCTTGAAACCATGTAATCTTGGAAGGAGATTTGTGTAACTTGGTGATGAATTTGCATAGATTTTATTAGACTCTTTTGTAAAATATTTATGAAGCTTCTTTTGTTCATTGTAAGAACATTTTGCCGATGTGGGAAGTGTAGACATAGGCGGAGTCACTTTCTGGAAGCCTCTTGTAAGGTGTAAGTTGATTTTTTTTGTAACCTGTGAAGATTCCCAAATCTTGAAAGGCAATGTACTGGTTCATTCTTCGGACACATTTGGAGATGTATTATATTTGCTGAACTTTGTTATGAAACTTGTGTTCTCTTTTATCTCTTTATTCTAAGCATATTTTTACTACTTTATGTCCATTCGTTTCTTTTAGTTCATCTTTTTAAAGAATTCTCTTTAGTAATAAAATTTCCTAGAACTTAATTAGATTAGACATAGATAGCATGAGAACCTCCATCTATCAATATTTTCACCTACTTGGATCTCTACTCAACTGGTCTTTACTGCCATGCATCAATACCTTGTTTTATGTCCTCTAAGCATGGGCCCACCAAAATCACCTTTCGTAACTGCCAGCTGGTCGACACTAACCGCCAACCACTTAGTCTCGCTATCCCAAAAGATGCATGCCTTTAAGACACTTAGCATATATACACGTAGTTCTAAAAACTTTAAGTTTATCCCCAACATCATAAATGTGGGATAAATGACCTTAGCTATTTTGATACAAAAATAAAAAATGACGCCATTGATTCACTGGTACAGTTCCACGTGATCTGTTCATGCAAGTAAGACCCTTGGGAAATCATAATAATTCATCCCAACCCTGTTAAATATATAAATCTGATATGAAACCACCTAATCCTTCTGAAACAATGAGAATCCACCATGAAAGATGGTTTAAGTTCTGCAAAAAGGTTAAGATGGTACCCTTAGAAATGAGAGTACGAACACATGGTATGACAAAGATTAGTATATTTCATACTATCTAATTCAAAGACATATTAAGTACAATAGTTATTCATTAATGCATTTTATTTGAAAGGGAATATTGATTAGAGATCTACAGTTTATATAAATTGAGATTAAAAATGAAGTCATGTAGAATTATTTGTAATTGATCAAAATAATCATATATTATATCACAAAAATAAATATATAAATTTGTGACAAAGATATTATTATAAGGACATGTAATGTGTTTATAATATTAACTCAAAGACATGATATGGGACATATGAACATTAGTTAAGAGAATTAGGTTGAATTCAGTTTGATATCAGTTTTCTTTTCAGTTCAATAGTGTTTACATATTGAACAGAGACAAATGATTTTGTAATGCAGACATAGAGGATATATTGAGTTTCGATTGATCATATTTGGATTATTGTGCACAATTAGTTTATCAGAAATCCCTGATTGGTATAGGGTCTATTAGGGGTGCAAATGTTTTTTTGCCTCACTTTTGAATTTTGTGTTAAAACCCTGAGCAAGGTTCAAGTATGCATAAACCCTAGTTGTTACTAGCTAAATCTTTGTTTTGGTTTATCTAAAACCCTTGGTTGTTTCTGGCTTATGTTCCCGCATTAGATTTTAAGATCACTTAAATATTTTTTTAAGCATGTGATTTAAGTTCCCATGGTAGGGGCCCCTTTTGGTTTCAGTCGTGAGTCCTAGCAATTAATTCTTTTTATTATTTACTAAGTCCTGAAGTCCCCGCAACCCTTTTATTAAAACCCAAGTGTCGTGCAAGTTGATTTTAATCCGACGGATGGTGCTTTTCTTCAAGGAAGAGATGATCACAGGATACTCATCAAGGCATTGCGCCTGAAGGACATGTGTCTTTGGCGGGGCCAGACTATGTTTAAATTTTTAAAAAATTTCATGTAAAGGTTTTCTAATTGCACGGCTAGCATTTTGTGTTGATTTCAAGATGAAGGAATGATAATCTTCAAGGAATTGTACCTGTTTGACACCTATTTCATCTGAACTTGTGGGGCCTATTTGTTTAAAGTTAGTAGAGGGTTACAGTGTTGAAAATTATTAATGAATTATATGTTGGGCGTGATTCCTTAATTACGAGATGCTCTCATGTTATTTTTCAAGGCATTGTGCTATGTCAAAGTGTGGCACTTGTCAGATCTTGGGGCCCATCAGCAGTGAATTAACAAGTGGTCAAATCTTAGAAGATCCTATGATTGGCATGAAGCCTCAAAGAAAATATGTGCCTAGTTTAATGTTTGAGGCATTGTGCTCGCTCGACATGTGGAAAGTGGCGGGCTGGATATGGGACTAAAGTAAAGATAATATGAAAATAGATTAGATTTCATCCAACGGTGAGCACTTTTCCTTAAAGAAGAGATGCAGCCAGATTAGTCATTAAGGTATTGCACCTTTGCGCCATGTGTATAAAGTGGGTCCGACATGAGGCTAAGGATAAAGTAAAGGACATGTAGATTGAATTTGATCATGTGAATTACACATTCCATCAAGCCAGAGGTGTAAGATGTTTAGTCATTAAGGCATTGTGCCTATATGACACATGTCCTATCCAGGAAGTGGGACCTACGGTTTGTAAATTTCTAGTGAAATAAACTATGGTCAGGTTAAATCAAATCTAATGATTGGCATTTTTCCTTGAAGAACTGATGCATGATGGATATCCTTGAAGGCATTTCTCCTGATAAACATGTTTCATGTTCGGATAGTGAGGTCTACAATTTGTAAATATGCCTTCAGATAAAGTGTGATCAGTTGTGATTCTATCTAATGGTAGGTGGTTTCCCTAGATGAAAGATACGAGGTAGATTAGCGTTCAAGGCATAGCACCCAAGTGACACGTAGCATTGCTGACATCATGGGTCCCAAGTTCTAAAGGAAGTTAAAGAAGCTATAGGTTGAAGTTCATCTAATGGTTAACACTTTGCCTTGAGGAAAATATGATGGGAGGATTGTCTTCAATAAATTGCACCTAATGGACATGTGTCCAAGTTGATTGTAGTTTCCATCAACTGCTGTTGACCGCATGATATGATGAGATGTTGTTAAGATCCACAACCATGTTTTAAAATTGGATTCTCTGATAAAGTAAGTATGCTAAACCGTTGAGCCACAAATTTTCATACAAAAAGAGAGTAATTGCAGAATGTGTGGCCATCTCAGTGGAAATGTCATGCAAAATTTGGTGAGATCGCGTATAAGATTGTCCACTTGATTTTTTCAAATGCCATAATTTGCGAAGAGACTGAAGCAAAGCCAAGTTGAAACATTTTCATTATGTTTTCCAACATTTACAAAATGAGTAAGTTACTTTGTGATTCCACTTCTACGATTTGTGAATTTGTATTCTAGCGGGGTTTTGGTCTTGTGAAGTAAATAAGGTTTATTTGCAAAATCCAAGATGATTCTGATTAAGAAACCCTAGTTTAGAGATGACACCTCGAAGAGAGCTCACAAGTAAAATTAATTATCAAGAAAGAAACATGTGTGAAGATCTCTTGCAAAAGTTAATTAGGCCGACCAATGACTCGACTAAGAATAAATAATTGATACCAAAGAACGCTGATTTAAAAATTGGGAAGGGTTTGTACGACAAGGGAAAATGGGTTAGAGACACAAATATTGGTATGACTGGTTTGGCATTATTCAAAGTAGCTTTCAATCAGAGAAATGCCTATGCACTTGAAATAGAAATATGGCAATTTGATGTAGGGAAATTGGTAGTTCCAGGAGTATTTATGGATATTGATCTGTTAATTCAAGTGTCACAAAATTATGATCATGTAGCTAGGGTGGTGAGGGATATAAATGGAGATGTTTTGATAAATGTCACAGCTGAAGAACTTTAAGAAGTTTTTCAATTGAATGAACCCTCCATGCAACTAGATGAAATTAATTTTGATTCATTCAAAGAACAAGTAGAATTTGGCAAATAAATGACTACGTGACTAAATTTTAGTCATGTGACTAAAAGGTTTAGTTACATGACCACAACTGATCATATTTGGGCAAATAAATGACTAGGTGACCAAAAATTTTAGTTATGTGACTGAAAATTTTAGTCACGTGACTAAAACAATCATGTGTATACCATTGATTTACAATTCAAAAATATAAATGACTAAATAAATGACCAATTTGGTCATCGGGTAAAATGACTAAATAAATGACAAATTAAATAACTAAATAAATGACCAATTTGGTCATTGGGTAAAATGACTAAATAAATGACAAAATAAATGACTTTTTAGGATTCCACTAAATGGTTTAATTCATAGCATATACATCATGTTTTAAATATGGACCCTTAATGAGAAGCTAATGATCTCTTTTTATATAATTTAGAAGTCTGCATATTTCCCATTCAGGCGTTCATTACAAAATCTTTAACATTTCAATTATCTAAGTACAAATAGAAGCTTATACCAAAAAATTACCCTTCACTTTGATATACTATCATTAGCCTTATCTTTTTTTCCATCTAGGTTTTTCAGATAGTCTGTAGACACACTAGCATGGATGCGTATACCTTACACTTGAACAAACTCAGCTAATTTCCTTGTTGTGAACCACTACCCATGAAACATAGGTCAATGAGTTTGACTCAAAAACTACACAGTTGAATCCTGATAGCAATATCATAATTTGACTTACTCTAAAAAATATCATGTACTTAGCATATACAACTATTTAAATAGACTTAAAGTGAAAAATTAAAGATAAATGACCATTTAAAAGTTAAAGAACGTAAATATAAAATAATTAAAAATATAGTTAAAAAATTAATATTTATAACTTGTAATTAAAAACATAGTTAAAAATATTGATAATTTATTAATAATTAAAAATATAATTAACAATATTAAACAATCTAAATGTTAATTTTTTTAATAAAAATTGTAAAGGCCTTAATTCCACTTAATAGATATGATTTTGGAGGGAATTTTAGCAAAAAAAAAAGTAGCGTGAAAAGGGTTGGAGGGAAACTTTAATCATTTTCCTCAAGGCCCCGTTTGGTTATAGGAATTGGGTGTTGGGTCCATACATCTTCAAGGTTTGCAAAAGGGGTTTGCGAAGGAGGCGAAAAGGCAGGGAAAAAACTCGAGCATCCGCACTTCCGTTTGGGGTTTCAACTTCTTCCTTCTCTTTCATTTATGGTTTTCTCTGGTTGTCAAGGTATGTGATTCATCTGCATTTTCTCTGGTTCTTTCATTCTACATTTTCTTCTAAGGTTGCAATCATCAGCTTTACCCCAACTGATTGCATTTTCTTAAAAGTTTTTATTTATCTTATTCAACAAATATGACTTGTGCTTGTCTACACCGTGGCACACATGAGATTGCATTCTTCAACTTTGATGGATCTCCAAACCTGTTTCAAAGCTTTATTTTGAATCATACAAAGAGATAATCATGTGGGAAAATCTTATAAAATCTAAATTTGTACTAGCCCAAAACATCTTGTGATAGATTCTAAGCCTTTTCAACAAATGTATTATGTGCAGAACCTGAACCCTATTCTTCAACAAACATCTAAATACCATTTTGTGAATCCAATTTAGCACACATAGGAAGGATGAAAGCATGGGCTACTCAATCTGGCTTTATAAAAGCAGACTATATTTGCTAGAAAGTTTGTCAAGATTTTCACCAAATTCACTGTCAGGATCCATTCACTGCCTTGTTCATGCTTTCACATTTACAATATATCTGGGAAGAATTTACTACGGTTCACATTAGTTAAGAGAAAGTAAAAAATGTTTTGAGTAGATAAATATTGTGTGTTAACTACAAGAGGGGTATCCATTCCTAACATCCACATTTGAGCGATGACCATTTGCTTGGAAGTTTTTAATATGTTTTAATAGATCCACATTGTGTAGGCCTACCACACATGAGATTGTACTTCATTCCTTGAGCGATTCATTCACACGATTCAAGTGCCCAGACTTCCATATTTTGCGTGCAATCTTACCTGACATCTCATATCATAATCTACTGAGAGAAACCCTCCATTATACATAGGGATGAAGGAAGAAATCGTTAATGAATCTGGTCTTTTGTTGTCAATATTATTTGGTTGAGGGTTTGAAAATATTTCAACAAATCCTTCATGTACAAAGCCAGTAATATTTTCCATTTTCTGGGTACCCTACTCCATTTTTTATGCATTATTCACAACCAGAGTGAACGAAAGAAGAACAAGCACTAAATTCTCTGGCCCATACACTATCCTCGCAATTCCCTGCTGCATTTTCATTTTGATCTCTTTTGATCTCTTTTCAGGATGTAAGAAAATTCCATTAACAAGAGCTTGTTTTTGTGTTCACAAACTCTGATTTTTTGTTTTGGCCAAACAATTTATGACTACTGGTTTCCTTGTTCAAAAATGATTTGTGACAGTGAAAATCAGAAAGAGAAATACATCTGTCATCAGGAGATAATTAAGAAGCTTACATATTACTAATTAGTATTATGGTTAACAGGTATTACAACTTACGACCCTGATTAAGCAAACATTAGTCGTTAGTGAGGGTTAACTTAAAATGGGATGAAATAACACATATACACTTTAAATATTTCATAGATGAAGCCATAGATTTTCATTAGTCATTGATCAGAAAGTAACATACATTCATCCAATTTTAAGCAACTATATGTCTGACCAGAGAATTCCTATAAAATTTATCCAAGCCTAAGAAACTATATTGTAGTAGCATTTAATTTGCAGAAATACAATCTTGAGCATAGATAGCAATGCAAAATTTCACAGTAGTGTCTCACATATGCTTCCACAAGAACATTTTTTATTATGGCCATTAATTTTCCAGGCGCCAAGAAAAATAAGAAAATCTCTTTGAATATGACCATTAAATGGCCTGTGAGTGTCATTCTTTCTTCTCCTTGTCAGTCCATTTTTACAGACTTCTAGTTAAATCATCCCTTCATTAAATACATATCTAGCATAGTATGGATTTCACTGCAGACATAAATTGAAATACTATAATAAAACTTTTCATCACTTTTAGAATCACTATTCACAAGGTTTACAAAGTTGGGAGTGAAGTTTATAATACCATATTAAGGAGGCCACAAAATCCTAAAGGCCTGTTTGTCTTGACATGTTGTAACTTTAACTACAATATATATTGCTCAAACGTCAAGTGCTATTAATGACTGTCTTTTCTTGTTCATGAAAATGGATAATCTAATTCCAATTCCTATTTGAAATTGTAGAACACAAACACAGAAATATGAATTTCTCAATTCCAATTCTAATTTTGAAATTGGCAACCTTTATTTTTTAAAACCTTCATCTCTACTGTCCATCATGATACTGCTCCAATTTTTTCTATTCCTGATAGTTATACCTTTGTCAATAGCATCATGCCTAAGATATGGTGACAATAGAGTTATCTTTACTTCTCTTTACCCTTGAAACTTTGTATGTTGGACATCATTGTTCTTGATCATTTGGTCATCATGAAACCTTCAACAAAAAAGTTCATCCAAGGTTCTATAAATCTCAGACTTATTCTCTTAACTTGTTATCGATCAAAGCATTTTCTCCTTTCCACAACATCCCAAGAATGTCTTATGAATTTACTGCTAGGGATTTCATATCCATGCATCCTCTAAGTCCTTTTAGTCCACTAGTATAACATATCATTGTTTTGGAAATCATGAATCTCCAATAGTCAACTATAGTATTCTTTCAGCAATGATTTTTGTTATCACTATATGGCATTATGCATGCTAATTAGAACAAACTGGAATAATAATATCTAATCTCATCCTTCATACCAAACTAATTTGGTGGGTAAAAATGGCTACATGTTCCTCCACCATGCCTAATTGATATATACAGACAGTCTCAATGTATGGATAGCTTACTTTCCAATAAGGCTAATGGGTTTCCTAGAGCCAGTTGACGTTGATCATGAATGAGATTGATTTTTCTTGACAACTAATTAATGGATTTCATCATCATGCCTAATTGATTGATATGAGTGTTCTAAACAAATAAATTGCTTTATTTTGGATAAGGCTAATGGGTTTTCTAGAGCATATAAGTAAAATAGTTAAGGCTAATGGGTTTGGTTCTCATGTCTAATCAATTTGTACATGTAGTCTCAATATATGAATTGCTTACTTTCTAATAAGGCTAATGGATTTTCTAGAAGATGAATTAAAACAGTTGAACCTGTGCAACTCAATCTTGAATAAAATCATTTTTTTCTTAAATGTGAAATCCTTATTCAAATGCACAATGAATGAATAATTATCAAATGGAGGCATTTAGAGCTCTTTTCTAAAATTTTATGCAGCGGTTTGCCAAATGGTGTATATATAATAATCAAAGAGTGCTGACCTCTACTTAACCATTTTTTATAATTTTTCTTCCTACATTCTAGCCATTTTCAGAATGTCACCATCTAACATTGGTGTCCCGAGCCCTTACTGTTGATACCCCAATTTTGATATAACATTATTTTTGGAACAATTGGATTAATAACAGTCTTTTTAAGAACATTGGATCAATTATTATTGTCTAGGTTGTCTGAAATTTATGGCTACTGCTCCTATATTGTGACTCATGACAGTCATTAAATTTTTGTCCTGACATATTATTAAATGTTCTAATCCAACAACACTGATGTAGAGCACAATGGTTCAACATATTTTGTCCTATGCACTAAGGACTGAATCTTCAACTTGACTATGAGATACAACTATTCACATCAAGCATTTCCCTCAATGTCACTAATCTAATTCACTTTTCTTTGATCAACTCTAAGATCATATAGCTGATCACCAAAGCCACACATCCACTCAATGGCTCCCTCAAGACCTAATAAGGTAACATTAGTTGTTTCAATTGATGAATGTTGATGCATAATGAGTCAAGGATAGGAGTGGGTGTGGGAAGATCCTTAGAGTTTGTTTAAATTTTCTTACATGGTAGGAAGAAGGGGAAACATATTATAGGGTTGTTTAACATGACTGTTATAATGAATGGGATGAGTAATTGTCATGAGTAATGCTGATAGGAATGATAGTGAGATATTTTTATGGGGTTTGAGACACAAGTGGAGTGGGGGTTGAGAGTGGGGAGTCTTTAAGGGTAAAGAACAAGAAGGGTTTCTATGTTATAAGGTATTTGGAGCCTAAGTCAAGTTATGACCCAAGGAAGGGTCTAGGTGTCCATAGGGGTTGGGATTGGATGAATTAAACTATGCATAGGCATCTAAGTGTCCATAGGGGTTGGTATTGCATACTATCTATCTTGTACAACATGTTGGATGAATTAAAATATTAGAACTACACAAAATAAATTGTACATAACAACTTAGCAAACTATTTCCATATTACTAGTCCATTCAACCTTATTCTACTTAAAAGGTAATCGATTTATTTACAATAATTTGACATAAAATAAATACCAATTCATAAATAAAATCAAAATGGCTGGAAATAAATTTTGTTGGAGTATTTTTCTTGATACAAAAATCATGTTTAGGGATACAAAAGGATGTACTACAATATACATTTCCAAGGCTTATCACTTGTCAAGATCTACATGTTTTAGATCATCGAGATTTTTCCTATTGTTGAAATTAGGATGGGTAAAAAATTTAGTGAAATTTCTTAGTGGTTGAGGACTGGGTAGATGACTGTCAGTATTTTCGCTTGTGTTGAGATGTTGTGAGATTTTAACAAGCGTCAAAATCTTGCATGACTTTGTTTAATTGAATTCGAAAACAACTAAGTAAAGGCATGGTGGGACCTGTTGTTAAGGTTGAGTGTACAAGGTTGTGCGATGCAACCAAAACCCTATGGAGAGATTTAGACATATGTTTCTCACTACATTCATACTATTAAAGGTTAAAATATTTTGATATGAATTTTGAAAGTTCTTATCTTTGACTAACTTGGGTAAGAGAAAAACCTTGATGTTAACCTTGGTCAGAAATGGGACTAGAAAACATAAGTCACTTAGAGATGACCCCATAACATAATCAATTTGGAGTGCTAGATCGCATCCAAATATCATTGCAGAGGGGATTTAGCACACCAATTTTTATTTCTCTTTTGAATAGAATCTGGAGTCAATTAACCCATGAAATGTGATTCAAGTATAGAACTGCCTGTTTTTTTTAAGTCTTTTTGTAATCTGCATTGAAGTTTATCATCAGGTTTGAATACCTAGTGGACTCTGCAAGTTAGTGAACCAATTTTTTTTGAAGCCTGAGATTTATTGGTTTAAAAATAAAAAGAATTTGGGCCTGAAAGTAACCGAGCAACTTAGATTTTGTCTGTCCAGAATCAGTTAGATCTTAAATTTTAATATGAAATCAGGTCAGGGATCATCTTAGAGGATAGTGGGATATCTAATAAGCACTATTGGGTCTGGTGTGTTCTGTGAAGTGAATCTACCATGGACCTTAGTTTAATCAGTTTGAAGTTAAGATTTTGTTCACTTAAAGTTTATGTTGTTGGGGAGAGTATTCCTAGTGAATCTTTGTAAGCCTTTGTCCAAGTTCAAACAACACATAGCGCAAGATCATACAATGTGCTCCCAAGGATGGCATGAGCATTTTCCAATTGTTTTTCTCTCATGCTGCACATGCCTGCAATATTAGAGGCTTTTAATGAGTTACAAACCTCTTTTCTGAAGCAATAAACCTTTTATGTCCCCTATGAGAATGAATGGTTACACTTTATGCTCGTTGCATTTAGGTGATTCTCACTGAGGTGAAGCATTGACCTTTTTGGGAGGTCACCCATTCCAATACTTCTCTAACTCAAGTGCTCTTAACAAATATTTCATTTGGTTTTAACAGTAACAACCATTGTTTGTGTTCTTAATATTCAGCTGATTATATCGTTTGGACCTCTCTCTCTCTCTCTCTCATGGATTTTCCACTTGTCCCTATGGAGCCCAAATCTCCACTAATCCCTATGATCTTTGATTTTCCCCCTGAGGATCAAAGTGAGAAAGCAAATAAGGAGTCCCTATGAGGGTGGTTTTCTACTTCCCTCCAAATGTGCATGAAAGAATGAAATTGCAAAGGGATTGATTTATCCCTATGGTGGTCGATTTTCCACCAGAAAAGAAAGTTGGTTTAAGTGTGTGGACAAGAATAAGGATTCATGAAGTTCCTATTCCCATTTATTTGTAGAAGAGTTAAAAAAACTATCATATTGAAACAAGGAGTTGCAGAGAAAGCTAGGTGAGTTCAGTCAAGTTCCATGGCAATAGGTAAGCATTTCTGGACTAAGAAATCCCTTCCCTTTCAAAACGTAAGAAATTTCATTGATTTTATAAAGATTTTATGGTTACAATGGCTTTGTGGCAGGGTTAGGATTGCTTTTCTATTATTTGTCATTGCACAAAGTTCATACCCCTATTTTGAAGAAAGAATTCCTTGACTATCTCAAGCGAGGGTTTTGAGAACATGTCATTTACTTTGATTCAATCGATCACTGGATGAAAAATGAATCATCAAGCATACATCTCACACTCCTCTAGATATTATGCATTGTAACCTAGGCAATCTCACCTCCTATCTATGAGACATTGTCAGAACATGAGTACTTTTCTATTTACCGAATATATTGTTCAAATTTTATGATAGGTTTTAGTCTTGCAACTAAAATCTAGAATAAACTGAGCATGCTAGCATGCAAGTTGTGTACTAAGAAAATCATAACATCAAGCTACTCCACTCTTAGGAAATCATGAAGGGCCACAAGTGAGAAAATTAAATGATGAACCACATATTCATTACTATACTGCATGTATTGAATATGAAGAGCCACTTCAATGTCCATTCATCTATATAAAAAGTCCCCTCAGAAATGGGATCTTTTGCCATCTCGGGTAAGAATAATGTCTGAGATAAGAAAGGGGAAAGCACAAAGAAAAAGGATAAGAAATATGTCTACTTCAAGAAAAATAGTTTGGGTTTGATTGAGAGAAAAAGAGTACCATTACTCTCTAAAAATGCAGCTAAGTTAGGTCGTCGATGCAACACAATCTTGCAAACTGCATGCATCTGAGCTGCAAATTCATGGATTACCCATGCATTTGTTGCACCACCAATTCCTATTTTAGAAGGAAGGACTGGACAAGTTCGCACAACTCCAGAAAGATGCATCATATCTTTTACTTGAGCGTCATTGAGAAAGCAAATTATATTTAACTGGTTTCCAATTTATATATTCTAGCATGTCTACTTATCTTGAATGATATTGTTATCTAAGAAATTTTTTTTTAGTCTTGACAACTATACCTGATAGTATGTCTCTTTCACATGATATAAAGCTTGCAGAACTTGACAAGCAGCTGAGTGCAGTATTTTTTGTCGATCTATTTGGAATATAACCTCTAATAACGGTTGAGAATTTCTTTTACTTGATTCAAACCTAGATTCCTCATAAATAAGTGATAGTAGCATGTATAAATTGTAGTACCTAGACAAGAGCTTGAGGCCATCTGCAACTACCTGTTCCTGAATAGAAGTAGTTTGCATGCTTCTATGTTTTCTTCCTGCTATTGAACCATATGTTTGACTCAATTTTTGAGTGTCTATATCCAAAACTGCATCAACCTTCTCCTTCTAACCAAACTCATCCTTAGCTCGGCCATAAACTTCTAAGGAGTCTATTTTGGGAAGAGAAGACCCATTAAAAGTTGGACCAATTGTCAATGTAAATTCCTCATCATCCAAAAGTTCCTTTGCATTGGTAAATGACATGTCATACCAACATCGCATTCCCCCCTCCAATTTAACAGTCCTTTGAAATATACCAAGCTCACAAGGAATGTGACTTACTGATGTATTGCCCACTTGAACATGACAACCTACCATTACAATGTTTGGATTCAAATTATACACAGTTACCTACAAGAGAAAATATAAATGAATCAATTACAAAAATGGTATCAATAGATAAAGATCACAATAAAAATGATAAAATCTTTTGCTTCTACATTGAATTTTCAACATATCCCATTAGTCATCTAAATATCAAAACTATACATTCAAATTTTCAATAATTACAAACAATGGAATCAAAGGCAACATGATAAAAAAAAAAGCATGTTTATTCTAACCTTAAATCCAGATGTATTGGGGCCCTCTAAGAAACCATCATCTGTGGCTAGATTAAGCTTAGCACCTTCTGAATCATTATTTCAAATTACGTCACCCCCAAGCTTTATATCAGCAGTAATGCAGGTTGTCTTTTCAAAGAAGTCCAATGGGAACTTTGGGTTGACCCCAACATTCACCCTTTTGTTAAGGATTCCAGATCCTAGTTTCTTGACCTTCTTGGGACTTATTATGGAAGAATGTGTTAATTCTGATTCCCATGTCCCAATATATCCAAACAAGAATATCTAAAAACTACCATCATCATGCAGAAAAAGAATGCTACTTTTTTCCTTGGACAGAGGCTTGTAAACTGCAATACCAACCCAAAAGGAAGATTAATTTCCAAATAGTCGCAACAGTTGTGCACAAAGCTTTTTGGGTCCAACAAAGACAACAAGAGGAGCATTTGACTTCAAAGTAGAGAGGAAGAAGAAATAACCACTTCCATTAAGAAATTCCTTCCAGTGATGTAAGCCAGCAGGCTTCAACTTACCATCTTGATCATCCTCTAGCACACTTGATATATCCATTATTGTCATGGATTCGAGATTCAATCATCAAATCAAGGTTGATCCATCCTGATAATAAATGAAAATCAATCTATAGGCTGATGAAAAATAGAGTGATATTGGTGCAGGAGTCTCTCCTAGCACATGATCTTATGTAGATTGCAAACATTTGATGTTTTTAGTGCACCTTTGGTCCTAAAGGACCCAAGACATCTTGTAGATTAGGTTTTAAGTGTTAGTCAATCAATAAGATCCAATTGTGAGACCTAGTTCCAAGTTGGGTACTTATAAGACATTTGGTACAGTACGGTCATGGGATGCTTAATTTTTTGTTTCTAGGGTAGTTTAGTATCTTAGGATGTTTTCCTAATAAGATAGGTTCCTTTTAGGGACTGAAGTTGTCATATGAGTCAAGTTACTCATTTCTAGCAAAATTTCAAAAGTTGATTGTAAATCTTCCCCTAACTGCTAGGTGGTTTCAAAATATTTTAAATTCATTAGGGATGGCCTTCATAGCCCTCACAGGCGGGCGGAAGGCATAAAAATATAATTTTGGCTCAAATCAATAAAATTTAAATTGTTTTCCTGCATTTCTGATGACACAGTGAATTATACGGCCATTTATGGATCAAACTCTACATAAAACTGATTGAGTTTGATTCTCCTTTGAACTATATTTTGAATGCAAGTGGTCTAAGGTAAAGATCTTACCTAAAACTCCAGATATCAGGATTTTTGTCTCTGCAACCTATTTTGTCTTCCTTTCAAGGGTTTTGTGTATTGTTTTGTTTTTCTGAAGCATTTCCACCATGGGAATCGATTGATCTCTGGTGGAAAGCTTCCTTGTAGAATGCTTTGAATAATTCTTCAAGTGTTTTTCATGTTGATGTAGGGAGATCACTGCTTGAGTGAGCCCTAGGTGTATATCCTGTATGTATGCACCTTATTGAAGATACACAATAGTGTATAACTTTTAGCCCTCTGAGAACCAAGACCCCAAAATATGGATTTAGTATTTTTTTAACATCCTTTAGATGTTCCAATTGGTTTTAGGAGAGGAAACCATTTTTTATGAGTACTTCCTTCCTTAAGGGAGGCCTAATTCAGTTCCTTTGGCCTGCCTTTTATCATTCAAACCCAAGACTTGTGTGACACTTCAAGTCTTGGTGCTCCTAGACTAGATGTATCTCTGAAAAGGGTATTCAAATCATGGATTCAATCTCTAAGTTATTTGGAATTTTTCAAAACCAAATTGATTGTTGTGCTGGGACAGGGCTACTAGCATTTGGCAGGGCAGCATTGCATATGCCCTCTAGATTTCCAAATAGTTTGTTTGAATGCAAGGACCTAGTCCAATATAACCCTCTTATGGTGTTCAAGGACCTTCTTGGTTAGTTTTCAAGATTCTAAGCCTTGTGTCCATTTTTGCATTTGACTAGTGACTTGGTTCCTAGTGTACACTCCTAAAATGGATTCATCCCTGTTATCCTCAACATATAGGTTCATAGAGGGTATTATAGTGATGTGTTGTAGATAGTTATAAAGGTGTAATTGTTAGGGTCTTTACTCTTCATAGAGAGCTCATAAATTTAGTGACTGAACCAGTTGTACCCTTGACACTTGCATCAGATATCCCCTTTGACTGCACATCTCTATCCTTGAGTTGGATGGTATCTATCAAAACCTAGGCTCTGGTATAGCCTCCTACTTCTATTAGATATTTTTACAACACTCTGTGTTCTGAAAGGACAAGAAGCACCAATCGGCCTTGTGAGATGGGCACCAATTCTGCATCTACAATTGATTCTTTCAATAATGTAAAATAATGGATAGGACTGATATTATCTTGGGACAGATCATAGACCTTGACAAAATTATTAGTGACAATCATGAGTTGAACCCGAGAGCCAGGAATCCAGGAAACTCGCCTAATGTATGCACCTTTCAAAGCAAGCTCAATTGCAAGATGGTCTATTACTTCCCCACAAGGATTGATGGTAAGAACTTGACATTCTTCGTATCCAGCCAAAGCCAAATAGTTTTCAGTAGCAGAGTTAAATACAAGATGAACTAATTCAAAGCGAACAACATTCTTGGAGAGATGCTTAACATTATTTTTATCTACTGTAATAGGTGAAACAATTGGCTCTCCTATTAGTTGCCCCACATCAAAGATGGTAACCTTATCCCCTTCTCCTACTGCAAGCCTGCCTCTGCTGCTAATAGTGAGCAAAGATTTAACAAGAGAGCCACTAGAAAAATGTGATTTGAGTTCCCTTGCATTTGACTACTCTGCTTTTATCTTCATCTCAAAGGACCCAATTTTATAAGAATTCTTTAGTTGCAGAAGATCCATATTGTAAGATAGCACCTTGTCCTTACCCAAAACTATCCTCTGATCATTTGGCAATACAGATTCATAGCCCACATTGAGACAAGGAAGAAGTTATCCACATAATGAAAAACATGGTCTTCAATATCCAGATCTGTAAAAACTTAAATTCTATTATCATTTGTCAGCCAACCTATTCTGTTATGATATTTCTATTAGGATTAAACTGTGTAGTTTTGGAGTCAAATTCATTGACCCATGTTTCACGAGTAGTGGTTCACAATTTTTCATGAGCAGTGGTTTACAAGAAAACATCTCTCATGAGAATGAATGGTTACACTTAACGCTCCTTACAATTATGTGAAGCATTGGGAATTCCTGGGAGATATATTTTAAAATAATCAAATTTTCTTTATTATTATTTTTTTCCAATTAACATCAACTTTATGTGGACAAATAAAAAAGTTCTAAACTACTCATGCTTTTAACTTCCCCGCTTTGTCGTCATTGTCGCGGATATTAAAACTCATGTAACTTTACCTATCACACATTTTCATACCATAATTTATTACATTAATAATAGAATATACAAAGATAATAATTTCAACCTAAACTAAGAAATAGAATATCAAAATAAAAATATAACTTTCTATTCCTATGTAATCTCCTTTAAAAGACCATAATCTATAAAAAAGAAAGATTCAAATAATGAGAGATTATAGATTGAAACTTGTGAGCCCATATTGAAATTCTATTCAAGCCTTACATTCAGGAAGCCCAACTAAGAAAATCTGATATAGTCTCTTTAGAATGGCCAATACAGAGGAAACTATCATTGTATGACTTTTCTTGCGGGTATGTATTTATATGGAAAAGGCTTGAATACATGTGAAGTTACATATGATGGTAATTCTCTCATTGTCAATGATCCCTACTATCTTGCATGTAGAGGAATCCCAATTGATTTGGATCGGTTATGAGAGTTATTTTGGGTCTATGTAAGCCTTAGAAGGCACGAGGGCATGAGAGCGGAGGATAGGGATTTCATTCTATACGGACTGCAACTGTTTGGAGTAATAAAAGTTTAGTTTCTTGCAATTTTAAAGACTTGTTTGATGTAATAATGATCCACAAGCTTGGAGGTGGTTGTATAATGGTTTCTCAAGCATTTTAGATCAATTTCAGACACATTGTAACTCTATTTTGCTATTTTGTGTTGACTATCCTGTAGGAACACACAAAATTGTTTTGTTTTCCACTATGGACTTGTAAGAACCATCCCATTTTTGTACATAATATTTCTTGGGGATGGATCCACAATTGTATTGTATCTTTATAACATGAATAATGTGGGGGAGAATTCTATTTGCATGTGATTGAGGGTGGATAGGCGAGTTGATAGTGTTGGAGGGTTAATGAGTATGGTGCATGGGTATTGCAATGGAGGATCTAGCCCTTGGAGGGGGTCTTTTTTGGTTTGAATCTATTAAAGGATGGTCCAAGGATGGTGAATCATCCATCAATTTGATGATATAGTGATTGGAGGTAAGAGATTGACCAAGCCCTAGATTTTAGGGGTTTTGAGGAGCAAATTAGGGCTTTTGTATCTAGAGAGGTCATAGCACCAAATTGGTTGCAGAATCCATGGTTTGGGGTCATTTGAGGACTCTTTTGAAATTTTCAAAGTCTGTTGTGAAGAAACAAATATAGTTACTTTGTAAATGTGATGGAATTAGCCCTCCTAGTTTAGGGACAGTGGTAGATTTGAGTAGGTTGGTCCAAAACACCTGGGGTTTGGTTTTGAGGTATGTTATCAAACTTGGAAAAGGGTATTTGACTGTGCATGTGTTTGAAGAGTTGTTTGGGAAGAGTTTATGAAAATAATTAGAAACCCTCACTGTTGTACTATTAGGACTGTGCAAGACTGGACAGTTTGATCAAAGAAGATAGAGTTAGTCTGTCTAGTGAATTGGGACAAAAAATCTTATAATTCTAGAGGATTATTTCTATCTATACGTTGTATGAAACTCTTTAATTTGTCACAATTATTATATTGAATGTGATTTGCAGATATACATATTATAAATATCCTTATTCAATGAATTAGAAAAGGTATCAATTACTCCATGTCAAGGTTTTTCTACCAATCTCGATGAGGAATAACAGAGGCTTTATTGTCAAGTAATTCTTATATGACTCTTTGTTCTACTTCAATGGATTAAGTTGATGATAATGTAAAATCTTGTCAATCAATTTTGTAAGTTCTGACGTGATTGGTAACTTGATTTGAAGGTTGATCTGCAAACAAATAATTCCCCCTTGTTTGATCTGAAACTCTTACTTTGATAGACGATTACTCTTTTCTATTTACTAGTATTCTTAAAGATATGAAGGAATGTACTATTAGAGATTCACGTTATTATGCTGGTATGATTACAAGACTCCAATGGAGGAGTTAGTGGCCAATGATGTTGAATGTAATATCAAATATTGAAGGTGATAAGTAATATCCAACACTAAATTATCAACACTGAATATGGTAGAAATTATCCAACGTTGAAATATATGCAATGTAATGCCAATGCTGAAGGTGATATCTATTATTAAAAATGTTACTCTATGGTTTTCCTTTCCATCCTTTTCCTTCTGTTGGGTTTTTCTTTCTTTCAGATCGATGATGTCATTATTATAGTCTTAATTGCTGAATGGATTTAAGTCTTTACTGCTGACTGGATTAGGGAATATGCTAATTTGATGATTGGAATTTATCTGCTAAGATGTATGTTTGGACTGATTATGAACTCCCAATAGCCAGCCACAATTTTCTTCTTTTTACCACAAATAAGTATATATTGTATCCTTGTTTGAAATATTTTTTGTAATGACTGGAATTGATTCTTGTATCTGATTGGAGGGACTTTCGCTGACTAGATGTTATCAGGTTAAAGTTGTTTGATTACTAGCTTTATGTAATCTTTTGTATTAATTTTACTCCCTTAATGGTGATCGTTGAACTGTTAATTTCTTGTTGATGTTTCTGCTAACTGTGTAAGATATTAATTACTGATTGTATATTCAATGTTGACTATGTAAGATATTAATTAGTGATTGTATATTCAATGTTGATTTTTGACAAAATAGTGATGGGATTGTCCACATAATGGACTTGTGAAAGTGCTAAGTGTAAGGTGGAAAGTGTGTCAGCCTCTTCTTCTGAAGAAGACATGTCCTCTTCCGAAGAAGAAAAAAAATAGAACAATACTGATGAACTGGGCCCTGACGATGAGGATGAGATTGAGGTCATGAACATGATGGCTCCCTCTGAGAAAGAGGATGAAGATGTCAAAGCAGATGATCCTGCTGCTGATGCATCTAATCCAGATGTTGACACTGCGGAAGATGACGAACTCCCTACGAATGACGATGTAAGTTAAAACTCTGTCTTTTTTTGCCCTAAAATTGCACATGGTCTGCTCCAGATTTCTTTATTTGCTAAAAATGTCAGTTATTTTTTGAAATTTTTATTTGGGCATAAAAATATGATTTCTATATAGCTCAAAGTTAAATTGACTGGGCATATGTTTGGCATTGCCGTTGAAGAAAATGTCCTTGAGGAATGTACTGAAATCAGGTCTTAGTTCACTTGAAGTATCTGCTTCTTTGATTTCAACAGAAAAATCATGGCAATTATGAAGAACACTTCTTTCTTTATTTTCTTTGTGAAATAAATAATTCTCTAATTAACAACTTAATTAGTGTCTTCTTCCCTCTATATTTGACGAAACTAGTGTCTTTCTCCCTCTATATTTGCTCACAAAAAGAATTAATATGTGCTTTAAAAATGGGTTATTTATTGTTGGAAAAACTATAGATATTTATATGCCTGATCTATAACAAGACAAGAACTAAAAAATAACAAATAGTAAATCTCAACACGAGATTACGCTGAAAAACCAATGTGGAAGAAATTCTGGTAAAGTAATGCGCTTTCTTATCTTGCTGCTTATCTGCTGCAATTTACATGCTTATTGTTTTCTTGACGCCTTCAAAGATATGAAACAACATAACATCAGTACCATAACATTTGCAGCACCGTGTAACTTGATCAAATGTATTCTCCCCATGCACTCAACCAAGTAATACTAACTAAAAAAGTAGAAAGAAAATGAGAGATCTAAGAAATGCTTTACAATAATCCCTCAAGTATATTCACAGGTTCATGTAAAACAACAGCATAGATAGAGGAAAAAATACCATAGACACAAGCCAAACAGTCATCATGTTACAATAGGTAATTTGTCACTCACAAAATTGTACCCATTTGAACTTGTTTCACTCTAAGATGTTTGGACCACCTCATTTGAACTTCATTAGTGACTGAAATTTATTGTTTGAGGAGTGTTAAAGACTATTTCAGGTATCTGAGATTAGTGGCTTAACATTTTAAATCACAATTCTCCAACAAGGAGGCTTTTGATCACCAAAATATTAGAAACTCCAAAGATATGGAAATGATTCACGACCACTCCATATTCTCTTTTCTTGCTTACGGTCCTTTAAATTTAATTTTCCATCTTTCATATTCTCTTTAATGTTTCTTTTGAAAACTATCATTCTTTTTGAATGTTTCTTTTGCAAACTATCATTTGTTTTGAACTCCTATTGAGCATTAGAAGCGGGGCCTTGTAACTATTGGAGTTATTTCACATGCATGTGGATCACCTAGTAGATAGATCCTATGAGTTCCAATAGTAACTTGTTGTTGGTAACAAACTCCTTTATGTTCCTTTACCAAATTAATATGCTTGCTTGAGATTTCTAAAATCTAGTAGTATGGTATTAGAGCAATCCACTACTCCATGTGAGATCTTTTGTGCTTTTTTAAAGAAGTTTCATTCTGTTGTTGGTGCAACTACTATGGAAGCATTGCTTGTACTTTGTTGGGAATGTAGGTAGTTAAAGGAGAATTCATTCCAAGCATTGAAGGATCACTTATCAATCATCACTCATGAATCTAACAAACAGATCCTTCATTCATCCATCAATCATTAATCCCTCAATAAATCAAACAAACAATCAATCAAAAAGGTCAAGCAAACAATCATCAAATCCACATCAATCATCACTTCGTTTTGGGATCAAGAAACACACAATTCAGCAATCAAACATCCCTAGTTTTGGACTAATTTTGTATTAAATAATACACATAATCTTGGATTAAATAATTAGTTAAACAAATTACTAACCAAGAAATAGGGTTGAATTTCCAAACTCCCAGTCTCAGATGACTGCGTACTTTGATAGGTTATCCTGCACCGAACATGCACTATACAAACAATTTATTGTTAAGCTTTAATCTAGATAACAATACCGTGACATGCAAAATTTGTGAAGAGATCTTTGATTCTTGCTTTGTTGGCCATAAGTTGATGGCCAAAACTGTATTTATGAGCAAGTGTAGGATAATCAGAGGGAGCATGTTGTATAAGTCTTCAAGGCCTATGCCTTGCCACCTATCCAATGGAACATATTAGTATTACATGGGGGACAACTTGAGTTTTCCGTTTACAGTGCAGTGCTTGAACCTACTAAAGTTGTATAGATGTTTAATTCTCCCAAGTAATATTGAGGATCATGTATAATTTTGAAACAACACCCCTAGATTATCTTTCTATTGCTCTTTCCTTTTCCTGTCTCCCTTTTCTTTCATTTCCATTGAAAACTACTAGATTAATAGCTGAAGGTGATGGTTTTTGTTATTATTTGTGCTTTATGCAGGATGTTTTGGCAACAGCAAAAAAAATCTCAGACTATAGACTTACATGTAGATTAAGCAGGTGTCCTCTACCACAGCCACCACTACAAGACCTGAATTCTGCATGGTATGTGAAGAGTATTTCTGTATATTGATTGGTATGGTATCTAGGTTAGGAGTAATTCATGAGATTCTATGTTTTTTATTGCATATCTGAATAGAGAAGTTTAAGACAAATTTGTTAAGTAATTTCATCAAGCATTGTAGTTGGGAAGATTACTAAATTTATTTTTGACTTCCTTTTAACCAAATTTACAAATTACATTTGTGTTCTTTATTAGAAAGCACTAGTATACATGGTATGATTATTCTTTAAAGGGTACTAGCTCAATAGAAGAGCACCTACTTTACAAGTAGGAGGATGGTGGTTCAATTCCATCATGCTCTAATTTGACTAAATATATGACTAAATTAATGACTAAATAAATAAATAAATAAACGAACAAATATATGACTAAATAAATGACTAAATAAACAACTAAATATATGACTAAATAAAAAACTAAATAAATGAATAAATAAATGGATAAATAAATGACTAAATAAACCACTAAATAAATGACTAAATCAGTAACCAAATCAATGACTAAATCAGTAACCAAATCAATGACTAAATCAATGACCAAATCAACGACCAAATAAATGACTAAATCACTGACCAAATAAACGACCAAATAAATGACCAAATAAATGACTAAATAAATGACAAAATCAATGACTAAAATAGTTTAGTCATAAATTTGGTCATGAGATAAATGACCGGCAATAAACTACTACTGGTCACGCGACTAAAATTAGTCATTTATCTATAATTTTTAGTAGTTTATTTATTCATATATTGTTGTTTTTGTACTAGTAAGGTTTTACTATGTAAGATTTTGGAGGACCAAAAGATTTTTTAGTGGGGAGGCTTGATCCAGTGGATCTCTCACCAAAAATTCAAGTGTTCCCAAATTTCTTGGAAGTGGCGCCAGATTGAAGAACTCATCAAAAAGGACCTCACACAACTGGAACGGGCTCAAAAGGAGTTTATATGTCCAACTTATGGTTAGTCAAAGTTTAGTCAACACATGGTCAAAGTTGGTCAACCATAAAAAAATGATCATCTCAGAATCAGGTGGAAGCAAGCTCAAATTAAAAGCCCCGTCTTGACAATTCCAATGCAATTTGAACAGACAAAATCAGAGTCCGTATGCAAAAGATAGAGCCAGTCAAAGACTAGTCAAAAGTTTGACTTTGTACAGTCAACAAGTGCGGATGTGTCTAGCTAGTCATTACCAAAATGAGGATTGTAGGATTCAAACCTAAAACCTCCTTCATATTAATCTCCCCTCTCAAAAACACACCAGACATGACATTTTAAATTTGAGTGACACAAGTGATATTAAAAATAAGTAGCCGCCAAGACTAAATAACAAAAAGGTACTTGTCATTAGTTTTGAACCGACAACCTCCCCAACATAGCTAATTCCTCTGACCAACGTGCTATGCACAATTTTCATAAATATTTTGGCAGAGATCATTTTTTATTAATAATTTTAAGGCATAAACCCTATTAAATGGGGCTCGGGCCAACCCGAGTCTCCCTAAAATTAAACATTTTAAATGTTAAATTATCTCATCCAAAAATATTAAGCTAAGAATATAGCAAGAGATAAAGATAAAGATTATTTTAAAGGGTTTATTAAATATTTTCATGGGATATATTTTATCTTTGGAGATAAAGGATTTATTTCAAAATTAATTAGCTCTAAGCTAATTTTGGGCATGTAAATTTGTATAAAAATGGGTGTAATAGGTTTTGAAAGGGGATAACCAATTATTCTTGAAACCAAGTAATCTTGGAAGGAGATTTGTGTAACTTGGTGATGAATTTGCATAGGTTTTATTAGCCTATTTCATAAAAGCTTTATGAAGCTTCTTTTGTTCATTGCAAGAACATTTTACCGATGTGGGAAGTGTAGACATAGGCGGAGTCACTTTCTGGAAGCCTCTTGTAAGGTGGAAGTTGATTTTTTTGTAACCTGTGAAGATTTCCAAATCTTGAAAGACAATGTATTGGTTCGTTCTTCAGACAAATCTGGAGATGTATTATATTTGGTGAACTCTATTATGAAACTTGTGTTCTCTTTTATCTCTTTATTCTGAGCATATTTTTACTACTTTATGTCCATTCTTTTCTTTTAGTTCATCTTTTTAAAGAATTCTCTTTAGCAATAAAATTTCCTAGATCTTAATTAGATCAGACCTATATCGCGTGAGAGCCTCCATCTATCAATATTTTCACCTACTTGGATCTCTAATCAACTGGTCTTTATTTCTATGCATCAATACCTCATTTTATGTCCTCTGAGCATGGGCCCACCAAAATCACCTTTCCTAACTACCAGCTGACGGCCACTAACCACCAACCACTTAGTCTTGCTAGCCCAAAAGATGCATGCCTTTAAGGAAATTAGCATATATGCATGTAGTTATAAAAACTATAAGTTTATCCCCAGCATCATAAATGTGGGATAAATGACCTTAGCTATTTCGATACAAAAATAAAAACATGACGCCATTGATTCACTGGTACAGTTCCACGTGATCTGTTCATGCAAGTAAGACCCTTGGGAAATCATAATACTTCATTCCAACCCTGTTAAATATATAAATCTGATATGAAACCACCTAAGCCTTCTAAAACACTGAGAATCCACCATGAAAGATGGTTTAAGTTTTGCAAAAAGGTTAAGATGGTACCCTTAGAAATGAGAGTACGAACACATGGTATGACAAAGATTAGTATATTTTGTACTATCTAATTCAAATACATATTAAGTACAATAGTTATTCATTAATGCATTTTATTTGAAAGGGAATATTGATTAGATATCTACAGTTTATATAAATAGAGATTAAAAATGAAGTCATGTAGAATTATTTGTAATTGATCAAAATAATCATATATTATATCACAAAAATAAATATATAAATTTGAAACAAAGATATTATTATAAGGACTTGTAATGTGTTTATAATATTAACTTAAAGACATGATATGGGACATATGAACATCAGTTAAGAGAATTAGTTTGAATCCAGTTTGATATCAGTTTTCTTTTTAGTTCAATGGTGTTTATATATTGAACAGAGACAGATGATTTTGTAATGCAGACATAGAGGATATATTGAGTTTTGATTGATCATATTTGGATTATTGTGCACAATTAGTTTATCAGAAATCCCTGATTGGTATAGGGTCTATTAGGGGTGACTTTTTTTTTGCCTCACTTCTGAGTTCTGTGTTAAAACCCTGAGCAAGGTTCAAGTATGCATAAACCCTAGTTGTTACTTGCTAAATCTTTATTTTGGTTTATCTAAAACCCTTGGTTGTTCTTGGCTTATGTTTCCACATTAGCTTTTAAGATCACTTAAATATTTTTTTAAGCATGTGATTTAAGTTCCCATGGTAGGGCCCCCTTTTGGTTTCAGTTGTGAGTCCTAGAGATTAGTTATTTTTATTATTTACTAAGTCCTGAAGTCCCCGCAACCTTTTTATTAAAACCCAAGTGTCGTGCAAGTTGATTTTAATCTGACAGATGGTATTTTTCTTCAAGGAAGAGATGATCATGGGATACTCATCAAGGCATTGCACCTGAAGGACATGTGTCTTTGGCGGGGCCAGACTATGTTTAAAGTTTTAAAAAATTTCATGCAAAGGTTTTCTAATTGCACGGCTAGAATTTTATGTTGATTTCAAGATGAAGGAATGATAATCTTCAAGGCATTGTGCTTGTTTGACACCTATTTCATTCTGACATTGTGGGGCCTATTTTTTTAAAGTTAGCAGAAGGTTACAAAGATCAAAATTATTAATGAATTCTATGGTGGGTGTGATTCCTTAATTATGAGATTCTCTCATGTTATTGTTCAAGGCATTGTGCTATGTCAAAGTGTGGCACTTGTCAGATATTGGGGCCCGTCAGCGGTGAATTAACAAGTGGTCAAATCTTAGAAGATCCTACGATTGGCATGAAGCCTCAAATAAAATATAATATGCAAATGGATTAGATTTCATCCAACGGTGAGCGCTTTTCCTTAAAGAAGAGATGCAACCAGATTAGTCATTAAGGTATTGCACCTTTGTGCCATGTGTACAAAGTGGGTCTGACTTGGGGTTGAGGATAAAGTAAAGGACATTTAGATTAAATTTGATCATGTGGATTGCGCATTGCCTCAACCAAGAGGTGTAAGATGTTTAGTCATTAAGGTGTTGTTCCTGTATGACACATGTCCTATCCGGGAAGTGGGACCTGTGGTTTGTAAGTTTCTGGTCAGATAAACTATGGTCAGGTTAAATCAAATCCAACAATTGTCATTTTTCCTTGAAGAACTGATGCGTGATGGATATCCTTGAAGGCATTGCACCTGATAAACATTTTTCATGTTCGGATAGTGGGGTCTACAGTTTGTTAATATGCCTTCAGATAAAGTGTGATCTGTTGTGATTCTATCTAATGGCAGGTGGTTTCCCTGGATGAAAGATGAGGTAGATTAGCCTTCAAGGCATAGCACCCAAGTGACACGTAGCATTGCTGACATCATGGGTCCTGAGTTCTAAAGGAAGTTAAAGAAGCTATAGGTTGAAGTTCATCTAATGGTTAGCACTTTGCCTCAAGGATAATATGATGGGAGGATTGTCTTCAATGAATTGCACCTGATGGACATGTGTCCAAGTTGATTGTAGTTTCCATCAACTGCTGTTGACCACATGATATGATGAGATGTTGCTAAGATCCATGACAATGTTTTAAAATTGGATTCTCTGATAAAGTAAGTCTGCTGAACCGTTGAGCCACAAATTTTCAAACAATAAGAGAGTAATTGCAGAATGTGTGGCCATCTCAGCGGAAATGTCATGCAAAATTTGGTGAGATCGCGTATAAGATTGTCCACTTGATTTTTTCAAATGCCATAATTTGCGAAGAGACTGAAGCAAAGCCAAGTTGAAACATTTTCATTATGTTTTCCAGCATTTACAGAATGAGTAAGTTACTTTGTGATTCCAGTTGTACGATTTGTGAATTTGAATTCTAGCGGGGTTTCGGTCTTGTGAAGTAAATAAGGTTTATTTGCAAAATCCAAGATGGTTCTGATTAAGAAACCCTAGTTTAGAGATGACACCTCGAAGAGAGCTCACAGGTAAAATAAATTATTAGGAAAGAAACATGTGTGAAGATCTCTTGCAAAAGTTAATTAGGCTGTCCAATGACTCCACTAAGAATAAATAATTGATACCAAAGATTCCTCATTTAAAAATTGGGAAGGGTTTGTACGACAAGGGAAAATGGGTTAGAGACACAAATATTGGCATGACTGGTTTGGCATTATTCAAAGTAGCTTTCAGTCAGAGAAACGCCTATGCACCTGAAAGAAAAATATGGCAATTTGATGTAGGGAAATTGGTAGTCCCAGGAGTATTTATGGATATCAATCTATTAATTCAAGTGTCAAAAAATTATGATCATGTAGCTAGGGTGGTGAGGGATATAAATGGAGATGTTTTGATAAATGTCATAGCTGAAGAAATTTAAGAAGTTTTTCAATTGAATGAACCCTCCATGCAACTGGATAAAATTAATTTTGATTCATTCAAAGATATTTACAAGGTTCAGAGGAATTACCTTAGAAATGGACCTCTACAATAATTCTTCAGCAAGATTGGAGGTTTTGTTGTAGTGGGACCCAATACACCAGAACCAAACAAATTAGATTATTTCAATATGAAGGCCAGAAGTGTATACAATGGTTTGAGTCAGATATTTGGAGATGATGAGGAGATAGAAATGCCCATCCATTATATGTTTATGATAGTTAAAATTCTCCATCCTCATTTAGAAATCATTTTTGACTTTGCACCTTATGTTGCTTATTTTATCCACAATGATTTGATAGGCATTAATAATGTAAAGGTAGACAAACCATTGGGCTGGTATTCTATATTGATGCACATGTTCTTGTTTAAAGGTTCATATTACTTTGAGAAGGAAATGGATTTTTTGAGAATCAAAGATGGGGAAGAAATGCCTATCCAACTATGGAGCACAAATTTATCATGGGATAAAAAAGAAGCCAGATACATCACATTTGATAGATGCTTTTCTTCAAGGCTTAGAGCCTTATTGTTTTATGATAACCCTAGTATCTCCAAATAATTGTTGAATCTCTAAAGACCAAAGCAATTTTATCAAATTAGTAAGATAGTGTATATTTGGGGTGATGTTATTTTATATCCGGTCTCAATAGTATTTAGAGTATATGGTTTCAGAGGCACCCAATATGTACTCCCTTATCAAGTCCCTCTCAAATTGGGTATTGTTGAAATAATTAGGTAAATTGGTGGGCTGCAGGAGGATGCTCTAACAGGAAAGGGAAAAGGCACTATTCTTTCCACCATTACAATTGTACACTAGTTTGTCATTACCAAGGGAGGTTGGGTACATATGGATAAATATTTTGAGCCTTATCATCTAGAAATATTAGTAGCAAGATGTGTTGAACCTGAGGCATTTATAAATGACATGTTTAGAAAGAGAACGTGGTGTTTAGCAATGGATCACTAGTTCCATTTTCCTGAGGACATTATTATGAATGAATTCAACCCACAGGAACAAGAGATTAGGAAGAAAAAATTATTGGTCTATAATAAGACCCTGGATTTTATGCAATGTTTTGATAAAGGATATGATCCATTGAAAGATTTCAAGCCTTGTGAATAGAAAATTGATTCATTAATGACACTCTTTGAAGACATCATGCAGACGATGAATCAAAAGAAAGAGGTTGTAATGAAGGCAGAACTAGAGAAGGCTAAGTCTATCTTAAGAAAGTCTATATGTGCTAGGATCATCCTACAAGGGAAATATGTTCTACACCAGAAGAAGGGGTACACCATGGTCATGCAAGGAAGGGAGACATCCCATAGAGGCCAAATTGTAGAAAAACACATGATAAGTAATTTTCTACCTCAAGAGGGAAAAGGCCAATGAGAACTAATTCAAAATTAGTGCCCTTTCAAAAGAGACAGAACAGAGGAAGAAGGGAAAAAATTTGAAAATGTATATTCACTTTCTCAATCTCCTTTACACATTGATGAGCAAGTAGTAGCAGAAATATTGCTATAAATGGGAAACACGGGGAAAATTTTTGTAACACATCAAGAAATGCAAGAGGGGATGCCTGAAGTTTCCAAACATGTTGAGATTGATATGATAGTAGCATATTTTTCTGGGAAAGAGTTTGAACTTGTTACAAAGAAAGCTAGTGATGAGTTCTTATCAAATGATAATTTTGTGAAAACTAGAGCCTTTATGCAATTCTTATAGAGAAGTCATATTGAGGAATTCAAGGATAAATACCAGAAGAAGCAAGAGGATCAACCTAATAGAGACATGAATGAAATTGTGGCCAAACTAAATTAGGAAATGCTAGAGAAATTTGGGAATGTCACCCCTAAAGAAGGAAGAGCTTTGATTAGGAAAGCAGGAGTCCTCATTCTACTAGAGTGGGACATTGCAGATGCCATTTTTTTTTATGCAATTATAAAAGAGACAAAAAATATGCATACTACCCTAGAGGAAGCTCAATAGGAAATTAAAGGGGTCAAATTCAGTGATGATCATGATGCTTTGGTTATTTGGTCATTAAAGAGAGAAGGAAAAAAAAGGAATGAGACTGTACAACTGATTATTCATGCACCTTGATGGTGAGAAGGGTTGATGAAACTATAGGGGAGGAAGCATCGAGCCAAGTGATAGAATCTGCCAAATTTAATATGAAGGTGGCCGAGAGTGATGCTAAAGAGAAACATGAGATGAGGATCAAAATGGAAATGTTCCTTAAATAATACAATGATGTAAAGGAAGAGTCCATGGAGAAAGCTAGGATAATTGCACATCAAAGAGGACAACAATCAGTCTAGACATCTCCTCAAAGGATGATTTCTCTGGATCCTTCTTAACCATCATCTTCTAGTCCCATTCTCAAATTGCCTCCTTCCCCTATACCATATAGTTCCATTTTAGAAGCAGAGCTCAACTATGAAAAGGTGAAATTGGTAGCAGAGAGGAGGAGATTGGAAGAAGAGGAAGTTGGGAAGAAGAAAGAAAAAAGTTTCAAAATGAAAAATCATTGGTGCAAAAAAGGTATGAGGAAAATGTGATAGATACAATCATTCATTTTTTTGATAATATAGAACTTTCTTCTATTTACTTGAATGGAAAAAATATTATGATCATTTTGAATTCTTTGAAAGAAGACAAGGCTAGGTTGGAGCCAATTGTACAAGAATGGATAGGAAGGAAGACTAAGTTGAAATTATTCTATTCTTTATCCAAAAGGGAAGAAATTGTTGATGTTAAAATAAAGGCCACTTACAAAATTCTCAAGGACTTGTTAGATTTGGACATAAGAAGAAGCATCATCCAGAAAAAGCCAAGACATTAAGAAAGGAGTACTCAAAAGCCCGTTTTGAGATGTTCCCTAGCCTCTTTAGAAAAGGTGGTAAATTACAAAGTGAAGCCAAATGGATGAGTGAGATTGGTGATGATTTGTCAAGAAGAACAAATAGTATCATCAACCTTGAAAGAACACTTTTCTTTGTTCAAACTGTGGAAACAATCAAGAATGTGAGATCATATTTTGGATTCTAGAAAAAGGAATTGAACAAATGAAGATATAGTGGGATGAATTAAATAACAAGAAAAATGAGGTTATTAACTTCTCTTGGCCCAGTGATGAGGTGTTCACATCTTGTAAGGACAAGAATATTGTAGGTGATTAGGAGTAAAAGGGATAGTTCATGGTTTTTCTTCAACATACGACAGTTCCCCAGTATTTTGAGATGAACCATGAATACAAAGGATTCTCTGCATAAAAGAACAAAGGTAGAAATCTCCACTTGGTGGGCTTAGAACAAGTTTGAAGGAGTTGTAAGGGCTATGTGGTTAGATGAAAAAGTATTTGGGAAATATTTGTAACAGCTCAGTTTTTGTTTCTCTTGTATGTTTTTATTTTATGTGAGTCATGTATCTTGTCCCTTGTCCAAATGATATGTAGCTTATTGCAATCCTCCTCTATAAAAGGATTCCCAAGATCATTGGAAAGGGTTGGAAAGTTGAGTAGTGAGAAATACATGTAAAGTTTTCAGTCAAGGGGATATAGTAGATTGTATTAGATAAGTATCAGGAGTAGAAATAAAAGTTTTAAGGTCCTTTGTAGTTTATTAAACTGGTGTATACCTGATTGCATTTTGTATACAAAAGTATGATTCTTTACACTTAATACAAATATCTAGATTTCAATTTCTCCTCCAATGTTTATCTCATGAGTTATGAATTTTATAATTCATTTACATAGAATTTATCTATGTATATGTTGTTATTTCTAAGTTTTGATCTAGGATCAAGTTAAATATTTCTCTGAGTGAAACATAGATTCATTTTGGTAAGTGCTAGGATCTTATAAGAAGTATGGGTTTGGGATAATTGTATTTATGGCTTGGAGTCTTTGACATTAGTTGATTTTTGTATTTCTAAATCTTCCTAAAGGATATTGCCTAATGGATAAGGCACTGGCCAGATATTGATATTTTATGCATTGATACATGTTAGTTGGGTTTGGTTCACTAGTAGAATTTGACAAATAAATTACTACGTGACTACAAATTTTAGTCACATGACCAAAACTGATCATATTTGGGCAAATAAATGAATAGGTGACCAAAAATTTTAGTCACATGACTAAATTTTTTAGTCATGTGACTAAAATGATCATGTGTCTTACCATTTTTTTGCAATTCACAAATATAAATGACTAAATAAATGAGCAATTCGGTCATTGGGTAAAATGACTAAATAAATGACTAAATAAATGACCAATTTGGTCATCAGGTAAAATGACCAAATAAATGACTATATAAATGACTTTTTAGGATTCCACTAAATGGTTTAATTCATAGCATATACATCATGCTTCAAATATGGACCCTTAATGAGAAGATAATGATCTCTTTTTATATAATTTATAATTCTTCATATTTCCCATCTAGGTGATCATTACAAAATCTTTAACATTTCAATTATCTTAGTACAAATAGAAGCTTATATCACCAAATGACCCTTCACTTTGATATACTATCATAATCCTTTTTTTTTTTTTCCATCTAGGGTTTTCAGATAGTCTATACACACACTAGAATGGATGCATATGCCTCACACTTGAACAAACTCAACTAATTTACTTCTTGTGAAACTTTCCCATGAAACATGGGTCAATGAGTTTGACTCAAAAACCACACAGTTGAATCCTGATAGCAATATCATAATTTGACCTACTCTAGAAAATATCTCGTACTTAGCATATACATGAACTATTTAAATAAACTTGAATTGAAAAGTTAAAGAATGTAAATCTAAAATAATTAAAAACATACTTAAAGAATTAATAATTTATAACTTGTAATTAAAAACATAGTTAGAAATATTGATAATTTATTAATAATTAAAAATATAATTAATAATATTAAACAATGTAAATGTTAATTTTTTTAATAAAAATTGTAAAGGCCTTAATTCCACGTAATAGATATGATTTTGGAGGGAATTTTAGCCAAAAACATTTTTTAGCGTGAAATGGGTTGGAGGGAAACTTTAATCATTTTCCTTAAGCCAATATGCCCACACTTTTTACTGGAGCTTTTTCTCTAGAAATCCCATTTTCAAGCCTCCTATGCGCTTCATTATGGAAGCTCTGATGGCATGCATTTGTACTCCCTAGCTACTCTCATGACCACACCAGGTGACATTGACTGCTAATCTCCATGGCTACGTAATAGAAAACACTCAGGTTTGTTTCAGATTATTTTCCGCCTCACTCTCATTTTGTTTTGTTCTTGTTTGGCTTTTGGATTTCATTTTTGAATCTTTTCCTTATATCTAGTCATTATCACCGTGTTTTCATTCTGAAGATCAAGGAACATTAAGGAGCTCATAAGGTCACTCATGTTTCAATATTGACTGCCTAAATGAACCTGAAATCATTTAGAGCTATTTATTTAGAACTATATTTTGTGCTAAAGAAAGATAAAAGGAATGAAATACGTGGGCTAGGGTTCATTATAAATAAATAAAAAATCATCTACAATTTGATTTTGAAATGATGAAAGTGAACCTACTTTTCAAGCCTTAGAAGGAGGAATCATGCAAAAACTCAAACTCAATGAAATCATGAGAAATCACAAAAGTTTAACAATGCCCTAGTTTTGCAACTCTAGGGAAATCAACATATATCAATCGATAAAATAATGACGTGACAAATATAGTGAGATATCTCAAAACTCTAAGAGAATCAAGGAAAACAACTAAAATGATGAAGATCAAGGGTAGACATAAAGGGATCTACTTTGGAGATTCAGTATGATTGAGGAGTTCATAGATCAAAGTTTCTCTTATAAATGCATAAGAAATGATGGAGAGTCATATTCCAAACAAAAAACAATGCTAAGAATGAATCTATACCATATCTTCAGGGATTCATTTCTATTAAAATTCTCCAATGGGATGCTAAAGCCAGGTTTTCTCAAAGCCAAAACATTAAAACTTGAAACCAAGGCAAATGAATAAAATGAGGATCAATGGAATGAATTATGATTTGATGGTTGATTACTCCATGAAAGGAAAATAACCTCAATCCATGGTGATATCCAAACTCCAATAGAAGCTCAATCCCAAATCAAACAAAATCATTAGATAATCAAGACCCAGTTCCAAATTTCCTATTTTACTGCATACAGGGAGGATGCTAGCAGAGATTGTTGAATCTGGCTTTACACTTGCCAATTACATTTACTTGAAAGTTTCTATATTGTTTTCAACAAATCTTATTTTTTTTTATATCCTGCAACCATTGGAACCCATCAAACCACATTTTTTTTTTTCAGGAATTCCATTTTTTATTTATGCTTTAATAGATTTCCATACCCTATTTTTCAGAGCTTCCATTCTAACACATGCAGGGAGGATTTTGGAAAAGGTTGTAGAATTTAGCACCTTCCAATTTAATTTTCTTGATATTTTGTCAAAAATTACCATCAAATATTTAAAACCATAGATTATATTTTGGAATTTTCTTTTCTAAAATCTTTATCCACCTTAAAACAAAAAAAATTATTTGTTTAAAAATTCTTCTTTGTAGGTAAT
Organism: Thuja plicata; assembly: GCA_018584345.1. Classification (NCBI taxonomy): domain Eukaryota; kingdom Viridiplantae; phylum Streptophyta; class Pinopsida; order Cupressales; family Cupressaceae; genus Thuja; species Thuja plicata. The sequence goes on from MU225785.1 coordinate 580,713, forward strand.
ACTCTCTGGTCACTCCTGCATATCATGAGACAGGTGCTTCCAAATTTTGCATGCATATGTACCAGAACATTTCTAATCATAATATTTGATAGAATTCCACCTTCATTATACTTTGATATATGTCCATACCCAATTCCAAATTTTTAATTTATCACATGCAGGGAGAATGCTAGTAGAGAGTAGACACTTAAGAGTTCATAAGAGTTCATAGATGCAAACTATTTTGTTCACAATATTAACTTGGTTGTATTTCAATTTATAACATATTAGCATATAGAAAATTTTTTGGAGTTCAAATATTGGAGAGGCTTGTTGAAATTCTTATAGTTCCATTCTCTTAGCAAGAATAGAAAAGTGAATGTGAACATACCCACCATGGAAGATCGGGTGTAAACTTTTTAGTAAGTATAGAAGCCTTGAGAGACAATTCCTCTTGTATGCCAAAGTCATTCATTGTAAGATACTACACATAAACATACAAAAACATAAAAAGGCCTATATAAAACATAATAAAACTCATATGAAACAAAAATCTATTCTATAGATTATGAATTGCAGATGTATGTACATTTAAAAAATAAAACCTAGAAATATCACATGTATATTTATGTTACATAAGGACTACCTATAATAAATCTTCAACTATATCTTTGACATTAGTAACATCACACATTCCATATAACAAATCCAATGCTTAGTATCCATCTATAACTATAATTTCTACATAAAAATTATATTTATAATTATAATTTTTTGGTAATTGCAGGAAATATCTCTCTAAGTTTATTCAAGCCTCCTTCCATCTTGCACTTCTACATAAGATATTGAATTTAATATGTCATTAATTAATTTATGATTTAAGAAGAAATCTAGTATATAGGTCTCATTTTGTATCTATATTATCTGAGATTTTTGTTCCAATATGCTTTTCACTTTCTCTACAATAATTTGGGCTACATTATGTAATACCCACCCATATTTTGCTTTCAGTTTATGATGTTTTACTCTTTTAGGCATTGGTTTCAGTTGATTGGCCGAATTATTTTAGGCTACTTTTCATGAGAGCTAATATTCTTTCAATTGATGGTGATTATTGATTATGATGTTATGGATATTATCATGATATGATGATTTATGTTTTGATTATGATGTACTTACCCCATACTTGCATGTGTATGGTTATCATGTTTATTATATCTCTTTGCATGTTGTTGTGGTAGAGGAAGGATATGTAGTTACTTGCCTCGAAGAGATCCACACGTTCGATCGATCCCTATCATTGTTTACGATATTGTATCATATGTACATGCGTGTTCTTTTGATGACAGGATTACAGGTACAGGGCATTGTCTTCCTTGAATTGGCAGGAGTGAGCGTGCCCATAAACATTCATCTCAATGGTAAAGAGGGGAGGTAAAATACAGATCCAAAACCCTAACCTAAGCCTAATCATCCTAATGTTGGATGAGTTTCAGTATGACTACCCTATCTAGATTTGTCTAGTTGATAGGAATTTGAATACCCTTTCCCCTGAGTATGTGTGTTTTGCTTGTATGTGTTTTCAGGTGATTTATTGGGTTTTGAGTGATTTCTTATGTTTTATGATTTATTAGATTATAGTTGAATTAAATGTTTAATTATATCCTATGTTTATTTTAAATAATTAATTAAATTGAAATATTTGAATATTTTGATTTAATTAAGTATTTAATTGAAAATTAATGTATATATGCTTCTATAGTTAATTAAATAATTAAATATTTGTTTGCATCTAATATTGTGATATAAATATTTAATATATTTAATTTAATATTTTATTAATTACATGTTCATGAATGTGTTGAAAAAGTATTTTCAAACTCAAATATCTCAACTTGATATTAGGAGACAAAGTTGAGTTGTGGCAATAAAGAGTATTTTAATTATTTAATTTGGATTTACTTTCAATTTTAAGTTGAGTTATTTTAAGGATTGAATGGGGAGTTGTCATGAGGGTTTCGCACAATTAGGGGAAGTTGATTCTCTTTAGGAGAATTCTCCTCTCATTTCCCTCAATAGGTTTTTGGCAATTTGGGGAGATCTTAGTGATTTGGGATTTTTGAAGGATTGAGGATTGTTGTGGTTGCTTGTTGCTTTGGAGTTTTCGGGTGTTTTTTGCTTTTATGTGCTTGGATCTTTGTAGTTTCCAGATCTGTGGTCGAATTGTGCTTGAAGGGTTTTAGATTTGCTATCATCTTCAAAGACACATTCCTTTGTTCTAGCATTGGAATCAAGGTAGGTTTTGTTTGCTATATGTTGTTTCAGTTTTGTAGATATGAGGTTTTTCAAGGTTGAGTGAATGCATGTTTGATATTTTGGCATTTAAATGACTTATTAGTGTTTATATGTTTTTGGGTATTTACAAACCCTTAGATCTGGATTTCTTTCATTTTATATGGACTTAGCATAGTAGCATTATGTTGACAAAATTTCGTAGGCAGATTCGTCCTAGAACTCCTAGAAATCAATAAATCAATTTACACTATAGTCTTAACTATAGGAGAAAGAAAAACAAATCTAGGAATAAGAATCAATTCCTTTCAAAAATTAAATTAGGTGAAAATGTTAAGGTCCCTAGAATTATACAGTAAATTATTTTATTCACCAGTAAAGGAAATAAATTGCCCAATAAAAGACAAAACAATACAAAATGAAATGGCTTGTGAAAAGAGACAAAAAAAAAAAAATCCTCCCTCTCATTTTCTGTAATTTTGTATTATAAAAAAAATGTGAAAAGGGATTGCACATTGAAAAGTGCATTAAAAAAAATATATATATATAAATTTTTTTATAAAAAATAAATTTAAAATGAGTTTTGGGGGGAGGGTAGGACCGCATCCCCACACCCCCCGTGCCTATGACCACTGTAGCACAGCTGTTGGCCCGTGCGCACCACGGCCGGCCGTGTAGCAGGCTGCCACGACCTTAGTGCCATGTGATTTAAGGAAGGGGGGCCCGCGGGTAACCCGCTCCCCCGACCAAATTTTGAATTTGGTTTATGTTGTTTTTAAATTATTTTTTTTGTAAAATTTCATTTTTAATTATAATTTTAATTATTATTTGGTATTAAATTTGTAATTTGATTTATTTAGATTATTAATTATTAATAGTTTTTAATATATTAAGTTGTTAGTTATATATATATATATATATAGAGAGAGAGAGAGAGAGAGAGAGAGAGAGAGAGAGAGAGAGAGAGAGATTTTATTAATAAATGTTTTTTTTAATATTTAATTTATTAATAAAGGTTTATTAATATACTTTTAATTATGAATTAGTTTTAGATGACATTGTTAGTTTTAGTTAATATATTATTATTGAATATTAACTAACATATTTCATTGTGAGAGTTAATAGATTTTAATTTAATATGAACTTTTGGATTAGTTTGTATTTGGTTAATTTTTAAATATGATTAATGAAGAAATTGTAGTTAATTAATAATTAATTAATCTACATTATACTTAATTATGATTTAATTAAATGCATATTATAATCAATTCACTGTAGGATTATTTCATACTATGATTGATTTATAATGTCTATATTTGGAATAGAGAGAGGAATGTTAATTAATTGAATTTAATAAATTGTGGATTTTATTAGATTTTTTATTAAGTAACATTCCTGGTGGAGTTAACTGTAAATGATCATATGCTTATAGTTCATTTTTCAGTTCTTTAAGATGGTTTCATTTTATGCATTCTTATGGATCTCTTTTGCTTAAATGTGTTATTTTTTGGGGCATTAGATGACTTAGGATGTATACAGAGGCTGGGGGAGTGTTTAGTTTTTTTGATACTTTATGGCGTGTGTGTTTTATGTCATTATCCTAAATTGACCATGTGACCCTTTTTGATACTGTTATCTATTTGTGTACCTATGTGACCATTCCTGATAGTGTGGGATACTAGATTTGGGGTACACTAGGGTTGTGACCTATACTAGATCTTTGTAGGATTAGTGAGCCTAGGGTAGGTTACCTAGATGTGTAGTAGGGGGTGGCTTACAATAAGTTTTGTGTCCCTAAGAGACTACTGGATTGCTTATTGTGGATTTTACTTAATAAGTGATAACTAAAGACATATTGAGAGATATTAAAATGAAGTAATAAGATGTGTCCTCACCCATAATTTAGTGCTAGTATAGGCTAAGATGGTGATGAGAAGATGTTAGTTTCCTTGTGGGGTACCTAACATAGTTAGTGGCCTTGTCAATTTGAAAGGTCATTAGCTCTGTGTATGGTCACTTAGGTGCTAGAATCCATTGGGATTGCTAGGACTTAACTTAAGGGTTAGACGTACATGATGACACCTTCCTTTACATTGTCTAGATTTCCTACATTGTCAGTTGCCTCTGGATTAGCGAGTCTTACCTATCATGATGATTAGTACAGTAGATTAGAGATCTATTAGGATCCCTTGCTTAGTGGTTATTCCTTATTGGTTTTGGATATCCGATTGGGGTATATTTTTATCTCCTCAGCACAGTGCAGTGGGCCTTTTTGGTTCCACACAGATGGGTGGTAGTGATTCTTTACCCATTGAGATTTGACGTCCTTGTACCAAGTGCTTGATGGTTCTTGCAGATGAGCTCTTTATGTTACTTCATCATTTATTATGTAATTTCATTATTGTAAATCTTGTATTAGAGTATCACATGTGATACCTAATCTGGATATTGTATATTAAGTAGATTAGAGTGATTACCACATACCCTGCGACATGTACAGTGGATGTGAGTTTATGGTGGTTTCATGGTTATCTATGAGGATTTTAATTATGGTTATGTAAGTTGTATTTGTTATGTTTAATCAGATGGAATCTTTTGTTATATTGTTAGTTGTGTTTTTCTTCAAGTAATTCAACATCATTGAACCCTTGAGTCGTGTAATCTATGTGAGTGTAAGACATGTGTATAAATGGTAATTTCTTCTGCATTAATGTATGTCTCTTTATGTTAACTTTAAAAAAAATTTATTCAATACACAGTGTTATGTTCTGGGATAATCTCTCTTGGGTTCCTTGGCAGGGCATTACAATTTGTATTAGAGCCATGTTTCTACACTGGGAACTCTAAGAATTGTATGCTCATTAGGTTGTGTCTAGCTTGAACTTTTAAACTAAAACATAGACATACAACATTTTTGTTTTCAGATTATTTCTTTATGGTTATTCATTCTTTAGTTTATGATTCAAGATATGTGGTGAGATTTGTATTTATCTCTATTTGTTTAAGGAATTATGCCTAAGACAAGAGCAACCAGAGGTCATGGTAAAGGTAGTTCTGGTGCCCATGGGGGAGGTAGGAAGACTAGCTCCTCCACAAGTGTTAGGCAGGAGAGTGGTCAGAATAAGGATAGGGATGAGCATAGGAGAGAGAATCAGGATGAGTCTGGGGCGTTGAATACTAGGAAGATTCTTCAATCTATCCTAGATCACCTTCCTAAGAGAGCCAGGGTGGAGTAGGGCGTATCCCACCACTCTCAAAGAGAGGAGAGGCATAGCGAGAGATCCAGGAGCCCTCGAGGGAGGATAGTTACAGTGGACCTTACAGTGGTTGCATCCAACCACATGAGAGACCTAACAAGAGGGAAGGCTATCCCTTTCAATAGAAAATAATCTGGTTTAGAGGTAGAGACTTGGTTGATAGCTTTGGTTAGAGTATTCACGATGCATCCCTTTAGTAGTAATACTAAAGAAAGATACGATGTGATGCAGTCAAAACATTTTGTGGCTATCTGGTAGAAGATTGAGGAAAAAAAGTTAGGACTCTGTATGGACACTATTACTTGGGAACTCTTTCTCAAGAAATTTAAAGAGAGGTTCCTATCTATTCAGTGGAGGTAGTAGAGGTCCGATGAGTTTCATAATCATAGACAGCTGACATTGACAGTAGAGCAGTATGAGCATCATTTTTATGAGCTCAAGCAGTACGCTGGATATAGCCATGATTCTACATTGATGGTACAACACTTTGTGTGAGGGCTTAATGCCTGCATCATACTGGACATAAAGCTCTTTGAGCCTATGGACCTGTGAGCTGTGGTTATTAAAGCCACTCTAGTGGAGGCTAACTTGGCATTAGGCCATGGAGGTCGGATGGGTGCTCCTACAGGTGGTGCATCCAGTTCTGGGGTTAGAAGTAATCAGTCTTGAGGGACTAGGAACCTCAAGGAACCCCCTAGTTCCTTTGCAGGTAATCAGAACTTGTAGAATAAGGTGACTCCTCCACATAGTCAGAGCGGTGGTTCTCGCTCTAGGAATTCTCGAGGTGGTCGGCGCGCCAGGTGCAATCAATTTAGTCAGCCTGCGTAGAGCATGCAATAGAGTATCAGTAGAGATGGTTTCTAGAAGTCTAGTGTGCCCTCCAATGGGATAGGCAATTTTAGAGGCACCAGATGTTTCACCTATGGTCAGTTTGGCCACATTATGGTGAATTGTCCACAACGTGCTTCTCAGTTTTCTAAGCAGAGACCTACAACTTCTGAACCTACAATTGGGAATGTCGGTAGATCTCATGGAGCATATGCAGCCTTGGATTATTATCCTCCAGTGTATCATCCTCCTATGATTGATTCTGCGTGTAGGGGACCTGTAGCTGGGTTTTAGTTTCCTGTAGTAGGGAATGACCCTCAGAGTTCGAACCAGAGAGCAGGGAAATGTCATATGGGATTTACACGCTGAGTCTTATGTGACTCATTAGGATGCTTCATGTTTATGGGAGTTATATCCCTATTTTTTTTAGGCTTCTAGGAGTAAGCCTAATCTTAGGGGGGTGGATGTAATACCCACCCATATTTTGCTTTCAGTTTATGATGTCGTACTCTTTTAGGCATTGGTTTCAGTTGATTGGCCGAATTTATTTAGGATACTTTTCATGAGAGCTATTATTATTTTAGTTGATGGTGATTATTGATTATGATGTTATGGATATTATCATGATGTGATGATTTATGTTTTGATTATGATGTACTTACCCCATACTTGCATTTGTATGGTTATCATGTTTATTGTATCTCTTTGCATGTTTTTGTGGTAGAGGACAGAGACATAGTCACTTGCCTCAGTGAGATCCACGCGTTTGACCGATCCCTATCATTTTTTGTGATATTGTATCATGTGTACATGCATGTTCTTTTGATGATAGGATTGCAGGTACAGGGCATCATCTTCCTTGAATTGGCAGGAGTGAGTGTGCCCATAAACATTCATCTCAATGGAAAAGAGGGGAGGTAACATACAGATACAAAACCCTAACCTAAGCCTAATCATCCTAATGTTGGATGAGTTTTAGTATGACTACCCTATCCAGATTCGTCTAGTTGACAAGAATTCAAATACCCTTTCCCCTGAGTATGTGTGTTTTGCTTGTATATGTTTTCAGGTGATTTATTGGGTTTTGAGTGATTTCCTATGTTTTATGATTTATTGGATTATAGTTGAATTAAATGTTTAATTATATCCTATGTTTATTTTAAATAATTAATTAAATTGAAATATTTGAATATTTTGATTTAATTAAGTATTTAATTGAAAATTAATGTGTATATGCTTTTATAGTTAATTAAATAATTAAATATTTGGTTGCATGTAATATTGTGACATAAATATTTAATCTATTTAATTTAATATTTTATTAATTACATGAGCATGAATGTGTTGAAAAAGTATTTTCAAATTCAAATATCTCAACTTGATATTAGGAGTCAAAGTTGAGTTGTGGCAATAAAGAATATTTTAATTATTTAATTTGGATTTACTTTCAATTTTAAGTT
>MU225785.1:629269-640604 GCA_018584345.1 Thuja plicata
ATTTTAATAATCTTTGCTTATTTGTCTCAATTGGAGAATGAAGAGACAACTGTTTCTTTTCAAGAAACTCTTCATCCTCTTTCCATGGTTTTCTATAAATTGGACCTCTTTTCTTCATTAGAGAGGAATTTTGTTTTGAGCATCATTACTATAGGCAAAATTCTCTTTGATTTCATGCTTTTAGCTTACTTTGTTGCATAATTAGTATAATTTCAATTGGAATTGAACATTGTTTAGCTTTCATTCATGATCTATTTGTAGGGGCTAACAATTCAATCTTATGCTTTAAAGATTTCTAGATTCATTTGCTAATCCAATTCTAGCTTAAAAAGCATCTCTTTCATAGATTACAAGCACTTTCCTTTCTATATTAGAAGCATTCAATTTCTTAGCTTAATTGCACTTTTACTTCCATAGCTTAATTGCATTTCATTCTTAGACTAATTGCACTTCATTTTCATAGCTAAAATCATGTCTCAATCCATAGATTAACAACACTTTCTCATGAACTAGTTGCATAAATTGTCATAGATAATGGCTTTCTTCTTCTTCTTGCACTATTAAATCCTCCATGTTAGCAATGGTTAGGTTGTTGGCTCTCATTCTGAGGGTAAACTTCAACAATCACATCTAATTAGGAGGCAACAGGTCGCTTCAATCGCATTTGCAGGACAAACAATTCATGTTTGTCTTTGTAAATTCATCAATTGTGTAAGGACTATGTTGCGTTTGTGTTGAATTAAGAGGTCCACATTCAGCATACAACACTACATACTCTGTGTGACATGTGTAGTGGATGTGAGTTTATGGTGGTTTCATGGTTATCCATGAGGTTTGTAATCATGGTTATGTAAGTTGTATTTGATTTATCTATTCAAATGAAATCTTTTCTTATATTGTTAGTTGTGTTTTGATTTAAGTAATTCAATGTTAAGGAACCCTTGAGTCATGTAATCTATGTGAGTGTAAGACATGTGTATAAATGGTAATTTCTTCCACATGAAAGTATGTTTCTTTATGTTAACTTAAAAAAATAAATTATTTAGCACACATAGTGACATGTACTAGGTTAATCTCTCTTGGGTTCCCTGGTGGGGCATTACATTTGGTATTATAGCTCTAGTTTTTACACTGGGAACTCTAGGAATTGTACACCCATTAGGTTGTGTCTAGCTTGAACTTGAAACTAAAACATAGACATGCTACACATTTGTTTCTAAATTATTTCTTTATGGTTTATTCATTCTTTAGTTTATGTTTCAAGCTATGTGGTGAATGTTGTATCTATCTCTATTTGATTAAGGAATTATGCCTGAGACATGAGCAGCTAGAGGCCATGGTAGGGGTAGGTCTGGTTCCTATGGGGGAGGTCGACAGGCTAGCTCCTCCACTATTGTTAGATAGGAGAGTGAGAAGCATCAGGACATGGGTGAACAGAGGAGAGATGATTAGGATGAGTCTGGCGGTATGAATACTAGGTAGATCCTTTAGGCTATCCTAGATCACCTTCCCGAGAGAGCTAGATTGGAGTGAGAGGCATCTCATCACTACCATTGGGAGGAGAGATACAGAGAGATATCTAGGAGCCCTCATGGGAGGACTATATCAGTGGATCTAACAGTGGTTGCATCCAACCACATGAGAGACCTGACGAGAGGAAAGGCTATTCCTTTTGCTGTACATGATTCTAGTTTAGAGGCATAGACTTGGTTGATTGCTTTGGATAGAGTATTTACGATGCATCCCTTTAGTATTAATACTAAAGTGATATACACCGTGATGCAGTTGACACATTTTGCAGCTATTTGGTGGAAGATTGAGGAATAGAAGCTAGGGCTCTGTATGGACACTATTACTTGGGAGCTCTTTCTTGAGAACTTTAGAGATAGGCTCCTATCTAATTAGTGGAGGAAACTGAGAGCTGACAAGTTTCATAATCTTAGATAGTTTATATTGACTCTTGAGTAGTATGAGTGTCATTTTTATGAACTCAAGCAGTACGCAAGAGTCAATATAAACTATCTAAGATTACTATTACATTTGAGGATTAATAGTGAAAATTATTCTAGTGTTTATAAAGTTATGTTTTTACATTTGTCTAAATTTTGAATAAATTTTCCTAAAACATACTCTAATTAATAAATTTTCTTTCAATGATGGCACAGAACTAGTACTTCTATGCCAAAACTATTGCAGAAAAAGGTACATTGAAGATAGTGCAAGAGAGGAATTTAGATATGGTGGTGGTTAACCCATGTTTGGTTTTGGGTCCTTTGTTGCAGTCTTACATTGATTCCAACATTTCCCATATTATGAAATGCTTGACTAGTAAAATTCTCACCTTTCACTGCATTCATTTTGGAAGAATGGGGTAATTATAATATTCCTTGAAATTGGATTAGTTAAACCCCTTTTAACTTAATTTCAAATTCTTTCAAATTCACTAATTACCCCAAATGTGTAGGATCTTCCAAAATATATACAAACTTGACTCAGGCATATGTGGATAATGCGTGACCCAGTGTATTGACAATGAAACTTATACAATGTTTTGCATTGTATCATTACAATTACACTAGGTACATATCTCATTCTTTTCTTCTTAATGAGAATATGTGAAAAAGTGATCCCTATGGACTCATGACAATATAGTCTTTGTATCTCCATGACCCTTGTTACTGTATCTGATCTTCAACGATCACTATTTCACTTTGACTATGTTTTCACTATTTCACTTTGTATCATTGTGTATCATTATCTTTATATGCACTATTATATGTGTGACGTACTTAACTTATTGCTCACCATTGATTTTGCATGAAATACTATTTTACTTAAGAATTCCATTTTATGAATTCACTTCCCTTCTTTGGCTATCATAACCCCAACTTGTCTGTCCTCTTAAGATGGAAATCACCATTTTTTTCATTCATAAAGCACTGATTTGACCATTGATGAGCCACTCTTTGAAGGCCTTTGACCTTCAACTATTTCATTAGCATTGATATTTAATGGATTTATTCACATCTTGCGAAATCACTATTTTTTGACCCTTATAGAAACACTTGTTTATTGTATCTTTATTACCACTATTCTAATAATGTTTGTCACCTATTTTTGATCTATTCATAAATCAATGTTACAAGGCACTAACCTTGATTATTTATAATAGTGACTCTTCATTGCAATATTATTTCTCCTTGGGAGTTTATCTCTACATGTATTTTAATTATAGCTATGAAAAAATCATTCCTCTATCTTGAAACATGTTGTATTAATACTACATTTAGTAATAGTGCATGTACCATTGATTCTAAATATAACATCATTGTTATTTGATTTCTATAACAACAACATTTCCCTTATCATAAAATAGCACTGCTATTGTCATCTCATATCATTATATCCTGTCTTGTCTAGAAACACATATTTTCTTTTGTTGTTCTTTGACTTCATAATAGTGACCCCTTTTAAAGCATTGATCTTTCAACATTGTGTCCTAACTCTACAACTGCATCTTAATGAGATTCCATGCTTGTCATAATAAAATTTTTTATTTGTCTCACCTCTGTAACAATGAATGTAGCTATATTATCATCATTTAATGTATTCTTCTCATTATATCTTCTCTATGTTTGTTCCTGTAGTAGTGATTATGCCTTTTTTTTGTTATACTATTATGATCTTTCAGATTTTATCAGTTTTTTATAGTCATGGTATCACTTTATTAACACTTCACTAATCCTAATGTTTTCATTTTCTTGTATTTGGCACTTGGAAATCACTGTTTTTTAATAAAATATCATTATTTATTCATTTTATAGTAGTGCCTTTGTGAGCGTGGATCAATATGCTTTGATATTCATCGTCACTATTATTCACCATTCTTTTGTTGTCATGCTACCATATTCACATCTTTTGATCCCAGTTACCTTTCTTATGACTGCATTCTCCATGACATCTCTTTATGCATAATATGTCTTCTATTCCATTTGGTCTCTCTAACCTTTGAAACTTGGACTGCAAATGAACCCCATGGATAATTTTTGATGTGCTCTTCAAAGGTAATGTTCGATCTTTATCTCTATTTCATCTTAGACCATTTCTGGTGTAGGGCACCATAGGACTTGAGTTATGTTATTCTTTCTTGCTAATTAATAAGGGATGTGTCATACATCCATTTTTTTGTTTAGTCCATCATGTGTGAACAAGGATCCTATGGTCTGATTATAAGCCAAGGATGCCTTAGCTCATTGGACTATCTTTAGGTCTATTTTATAGTTTTGGGTATTTCAAGTTGTAGAATAATGTAAGGGTCATGTTTGACCATGTTTTTTTTTAAAGATGTTTTGGAGCCCTTTTCGCACTTCGTGGTTCCTAGGTTGACACTACGTTGTCCATTTTGCAACTTTTGCAAATATTGTTAATGTGCAACAAAAGTTGTTACTGCAACTTTTTAATTGTTGCAACTTTCACCCTATTGTTCAAAACCTTATCTAAATCGGTTAGATCAATCACGGGATGATGTTTTGGTTATGTAAGGACTTCAACACCCTCAGCATGGACATTGGTATTTTGATGGATTTATTTCAAGATATGTGGCTGGTTATAAACGTATGCTAAATTCTCCTCATGATGGACTGTTGGAGGTTACTAGTGGTTATTCTCTCCCTACTTTTGTAGATGACATTTTGACAAGATCTACTCATAGGACAGAACTCATTAATGGTATCAATTTATCTCACCTAAAGTCTTCATCCTATTTTCTTGTTAAGGGTGAGATGGTTAACAACTTATCTCAGGTGAAAGTGTTGCAAATAGGGTAGGTGAGAAATAAAGAACTATTCTTGGTAATGTTGAGTATACCTCACTGAGGGGTGTTTGATTTATAGATTCTTTTTTGTGCTTGGGATCATGATTCTAATTTGTGTTTATAGTAGTTTGGACTGCATGCTATGCCAGTTCTTTTTCAGGTTTTTATGCTTAAATGTGTTTTCTTAGTTTTTAATGTATGGATATATAGTCCTTTGTGATTTTAGTTTTTGGATTTCATCAGGTATTCTAAGTCTGATGATAAAAGTATTTATTGCTAGGCCATCAATTATATAACTCTCAGTGGTTTTCAAATTATCACATTGCCTGTCTAGCAGTGTAGTTGTAGAATTCTGTATCAGTATTGTGAAGCCTCCTGGGAGTTTTTCTTATAAGAATTTTGTAATGCAATTCCAATATGTTCCTGGATGAATGATCCTTGTATATCTCATATTCATGATATTTACAGTCTTTCTCAGTTGTAGGGTGGTATGCTTCTTATTTGAATATTTACAATGTGCCAGGCATGGAGCTTATAATGTTGTAGTATTTTAGTAACTGTGAAACCATTCATATTGACATGAATAAAGGAATCAAACACTGAGATGAACCTAGTCAATGGGATCTTGTGTCAGACAAGAAGATGATGTAGGAGGAGCAACCCCTATAGGTATTTTATGTTGTTAACCTCCTACTTGAGTACAGAATAAGATAGACAATCATGGCTTTACTTAGTGTTGGATGTAGAGAGTTTTTTAGCTTATGTAAAGGAGATATAGGTCAATATGTGAGTTTTTGGTGTGCCATCTATTTTGGTTCCAATTTTCGTTATGACCAACCATTTACTATGTATGCTTTTATTGATGATGTGAGATTAAAGTGTATATTTATTTGGTTCTTGTTTCTGCCATCCAGGTATCAAGGTGCACTAAAACAATTAACTCAAATACTGAGGATGCAAAATATATTATAAATGTTAAGAAAATTGCCAAGGTACTTATATTTGTTTTAACTTCTAGACTATACTAATTCTATGTTTGTAGATGCATCAAATGGTTTATTTGAAAAAATACAAACATGTTAATTCATAATATTACTGCTGGGTTGCTCCTTCACGTAGTAGTATTTTAGAGAACCTTCATGGAAAATTCATTAATGTTGTTTAGAGCCAATGTTGCCTTCAAAGCTGCAAATATTTATACAATATGTGCATGATTGATCTTTGAAAATGTAGTTTTTAGTTGGATTAAGTGATAAGGTCTCACCGACATATATTGAAGAAGGCATGTGAGTTGGGTTAGTATTGACTTCTTAGAAAATTTATCCTTTTGTATTCTATGAAAAAGGTCTTTAATAATAATAATTTCTGATTTAAGAGATATGGTAATACATGCTATATGAAAATATATACACTACTGTTCAAGTGATGTAGAAATGCCTTTGGATAGTGTGACTGGTGACATGATGTTGGTTTGTTGTGTAATAACTAGTTGATATAAAATTTTAATGTGTAGTGTTGATCGTAACAAGTATCAAATTCAGATCCCTGTGTTACCATGATGATAGTTGAAGAAAAGCCAGATGTAACATACAATGATGTCAGTGGATGCAAAGAGTAGATTGAAAAAATGTGAGAGGTTTGCCAAATTTTTTCTTAATGTGGTTACTATGTTTGTGAAATATTTTTGAATTTCTAGAAGTTTACTTCAACATGAAATTGCTTAAACTGTTATGCAAATTTTTATGGAGAAGTATACCTATAAGTTTTTTTTCTGAATTAAATTAGTTCAGTTGGTAAGTCAATGATCTACCTTTAATTAAATCTTCTATTTATCTGCATGCCATGCATATTGTGAAATAAATCACATTCTTTTATTAGAAAACAATAAAGTACTCTAATTGACTTACCAACTTGGTTCTTGGTTTCTTGGTATGAATGCCATGCATCTGAATGTATTTTGAGGAATTATCTTTTTACTTCCTCTATTGTGTGATACCCATTACATATGTTCCATTATGAGAATATCATCTGTTCTCAGTGTCTAAAATATTTGAAATGGTACACAATTTTGTATCTTCTTTATCTTCTATTATTTCTACAACATCTCTTTTATAGAAACCATGTATTTTATAGAAGCCATGGTCATCACTGTTGATGGTTTATACTCTCTATCTTTTCAAGATCCCTATGATCAATGTTCTAGGACTACTCTTTTTTATTTTCAACATTGTGTCATATCATTTATTTTTTTACATTAATTCTATACCCTATTTTATTTATATTTCAAGCTTTAGTGTTATTTTATTTTAGCATCATGCTTGAGTATTGCATGTCTTTTTGTCTCCATTTTATGCCTTTGTATGATAAATGACCTTTGTCAACCATTGTATATCATTCATTTGTCATAATAGCATCATTTAAGCACTATGGTTAGGCTCATCTAATCATTGATCTCATAGCCTTCATTCCATATTCCTTGCATAACACTCTCTCTCTCTCTCTCTCTCTCTCTCTCTCTCTCTCTCTCTCTCTCTCTCTCTCTCTCTCTCTCTCTCTCTCTTATCAAACTCACATTGTGTCCTATCACTATATAGTCAAAGACCCCCAGTATTACTTTATACACTTTGTCGAGCATGTTCCTCTCCATGTTACATTGACACAATGCATTGTCTCAACACATTGTCCACTTGTCTTCTTAGAAGGCACTGGAATTTGTATTATGTTTTTCATCTTTATAAGATTCCCTAGTGATGATTTTAAAGAATTGAATCCACTGCTTCTTTATATTCTATCTCCATCTTTCACTATCATTTGGCATTTCATTTTTATACCATGATTACCTTTTTTATATTCAATTTTCTCTCATCTAATGAGAAAACTATTGTCCATCTTATTTAACACATACCTTCATGGCCTCATAATATACTCTATAGATAGTTCATATAGCATCTATTTTTAATAGTAACAAATTACTTTGACATTGTCCCTTGAATGCTACCACAATCTCTTCATATCTACCATTGTAATTACTGTCACAAAGTAGTGCAAGAGCACACCTAGGCTAACCTTCAAGTTGTAATGATTTTGGATTGTGCTTGACATTAGCCAAGTCAAGATAGGATAGTTTGTTTTTGGACCTTAGAAGGTCATTTCTATGTAGGTTAAGTGAGTTAGTCATTAGGACTAAGGTCACAACAATAGCCATTGTTAGTAGTTTTTCAAATTCTTAGGATTAGTTGTTAAATGTGGGATTGGAGTTATGAATGTGTCCAAATCACTTAAATGTGGACATAGAGATGAAATAGGTTCTTTAATGATCTTGGATCCTCTAATTGAAGAGGTTAGAGGTCCTAAAATGTAGGGCGAAGGCATAATAGAGAAGATGCCAAAAGTTGCTAAATTGTTGTCATGACAACATTTGCAATAATTGCAAATGTTGCATGCAACATTGGTTACATTGGATTATCCTTGAAACTAGGAGTGGGGAATCAACCAAAAAGGCCTATAATGAAGGAATAAGGAATCTAATGGAAAAAAGGACTCAAATCAAGCAGTTAGTGATTTATTGTAACGAGTGTGAAGTTGAATAGAGCTCTGCAATTCTAGTTTTCTGGGAATCCTGAGCATTTCTTTGTGAAAGTCACATTTTATGGATTGAGAGATTGAATATAATGGTTTTTTTGCATGCATAGAATAGTTAGAGACACTTTTCATTAAGTGAGTTAGTTTATTGGAGGTAGTATACAGTCGTAATTAAATTGTTTTTTAACTAAAGAGTTCACTGGTCCTATCTTGACCAGACAGTCAAGTCATGACTCCCCCATGAAATCTAACCATGGGAAACACCTAAGGGTAGATATAAATGTTAGGGGAGTCAGTGGTGTACATATGTGTAGAGTTAGGAGTTAGAGAGTCGAGTTTCTATTTTTAGATCCAAGCCCTAGGCGAGCATGCACTATTCGGTTAGTGGTTTGGAAGTGAAACATTGAGCATTCATGTGCAGGGGAAGAAATAAATGTACGGTCCAAGTACATTTCTAGTTAGGTTTTAGTGTTACCTTAACATGCTAGGAGGTTTGAGTCAATACCAATCAGTGAAGTTAATTTTTGAGCAAGTTTTGCATAGTGTTGCAGACTGTCCTAGAATTTAGGCATATTAGCTCTATTGGTCCTAGTTTGTAGGAACCCCATGTACAGATGACTTAGGGGTTTAAGACTTAAAAAATCCTTTGTAAAAGGATAAAGGGTATCTGGATATGTTCTCAAAATTTGAACTTGTTTGGAAAAGTATTGAAAGAAGTGAGAAAAACACACTGTTAAGGGCTACAAGGAAGTAAGCCAAAGTAGGCCTTTTGAAGACAAAAAGTTAGAATCGACTGAAAATGGATATGAGAACCATCAAGATGGATTCAAATTTGATCATATGAAATGTCTACAAGGTGATGGACACCCCTGCAAATGAATCAAGAATGTTAGAGTGAAAATTGGCACTTAGACCTTTCTAAGTGTAAGTAGGAGAAGTGGAGAAGTGAAGTGACTATAGGGTGTTAGTCTTTCAAAGGTGAAGCACAAAGTGGAGACTATTAGAGAAGAGTAGGATTAGGATTTAGTTAATAATCTAAGCCTAATAAGGACCCTAGAGGAGATTAGGATCCTTGAAGAAGATAAAGAAGATCTTCTTAGTAGTTTGTGCAAGCAAGCCATTTGGAACACTTACATCATATTGGTATTAGAACTTGATTAAAGATCAGGCTTGTGGTGGATGTTTCAGCCTATTAAATTAGTAGGAGAGAATACACCTAGAAGTTTAGAGAAAGGTAAAACCATGGTGACTAACACTGAGTTATCCAAAAAGGTAGAAGATCAAGAATAAGACAACAAGTTGTTAAGAGAAAGGTTGTCTCAAATGGAGCAACTCTTGGGAGAAGTCCAAGACAAAGATGAGAAAATGAAAGATAAGATAGAATAGAAAGAAGAATAAGAAGCAAGGGAGAAGGAGTGGATGTAGAAGAGGAAGCTTCAACCCCTAACCCTGTTAGTGACCAAGAACCCTTCTTAAAGGCATTAAAGGCTTTAAGTGGTAAATCTTTGGAGGGTGTGCCACTATTTAGTGGACAAATGGATCCAGATTCAGTTGTGGATTGGATAGACAACATAGAGAACCATTTTGAATGTGATGGTATCACAGAGGCCCAAAAAGTAAATGTGGCCAAGTCAAGATTGAGAGGTTCAGCTCTCACATGGTGGAAGTTTGTTCAAACTAGAAGAGAGAAAGAAGGAAAGAGTCCTATAGCCACATGGAAGGGCATGGTGACTAAGATGAAGAAGGCATATTTGCCTAATGATTATGAAGTGAAGCTACATAGGAGGAGACATAATCTTAGACAAAAAGACTTGGATTTCCAAGACTACACTGAAGAGTTCCAAAAGTTGTGCTTAAGGTCACAAGTGGTTGAAGATGAAAGAAACAAGCTAGCTAGGTATTTGAATGGAATCAAATGGTCTATTAAAGAAGACACAAGTCTTGTGAACTTCAAAACCATTTTCCAATGCTATCAAATGGCCTTGAATATAGAGGAGAACAGAAAAAGGAAGCAAGAACAAAGTTCTAAAGGAATATGTGGATATGGTGGAAGGAGTTCAGAATCAAGGACACAAGAAGAAGTCAAATACAATCAGAAGCAAGAAGAAAGTTCTAGTAGAGGTGGAAGAGGAAGGAACTCAAATTTCAGAGGAAGAGGTGGTGGACAAGGAAGAGGCAATTATTTTTCCAATATAAAATATTACCATTGCAACCAAATCAGACACCCTACCTATAGGTGTCCAGAGAAGGGTAGTACTTCTCAAGGAGGTAACAAGAGGACTAACCTGCTCCAAGAAGACAAAAATGCAGTTGATAAACACATTGAGGTGCCATTAAATTAAGAGGAAGGGGATAACCTCATGGTGAGGAGAGCATTGATCAAGGAGCCAATTAAGGAGGAACCAAGCCAAAGGAGGTCCTTATTTAGGATCAAGTGTAAGGTGATGGAAAAAGCATGTAGAGTCATTGTAGACTCAAAATATACTAACAAAATTATGTCAGAGGAAGCAGTTAGCAAGTTAGGCATGACAAGGATACCTCATACCCAACCTTACAAGGTCACATGGATCAATAAGGGACAACATGTTTTAGTGAATGAGCAAGCATGGGTGGAGTTCTCTATAGGGAGATATAAGGACAAGGTGTTATGTGATTTTCTGCCCATGGATGTATGTCACTTTCTCCTAGTCAAGCCATGGCAATTTGACCACCAAGCTATCCATGATGGAGTGAAGAACTCCTATACTTTCAAGAAGGATAATATGACTTTCAAAATTCAGTCATTGTTAGAAGATGTAGAAGTGAAGACATGTGGTCCTAATGTACTAATGGTGAGTGAGAAAGAGTTATTGGAAGCCATAGAGGAAGGAGAAGGAGTTGGCTTTGCACTAATGTTGAAGCCCAAGGAAGTGGAAGACAAAATGGTGAAGAGGACAGAGC
>MU225785.1:654540-669064 GCA_018584345.1 Thuja plicata
TTTCACTCTTCTGAAGTGAGCCCTGTTAGGAGCCAACCCTGTTAAAGGTTACAAACACACTGTTAAGTGTGACCTTGTTAGAGGATTTTATACATAGGTTGTCACTTAGTATCTGGCATCTATTTTGATACCATCCTTGAATCGGCCTCCTTCTTAGACTGTCAATAGGCTTTAGGCAAATATTTCTACCATCCTTGAATCAACCTTCTTCTTAGGTTTTCAATAGGCTTTATGCAAATTCAATGCTACTTTCATGAATCAACATTTTTGGAAATCTGTTAGGATATACCTCAATTATAGAAGACGGTTAAGTCCTGCTCTATTAAGAGACTTGATGCTTCAATGGTTAAACTAAAACATTATGACCTGTTTCTAATGCAACTTGAATTGCATATTTTTTGATCTATTAAAGTAAAATACCTCTCTAATCAATGTATCAATTCACTTCTTTGTGCTCCACACTTTCTACTCTGTGATGTTGTGCTTCACTATTCGTCGGTGTTTGCAGAATTCTTTAGCTCTCCTTCAGCTTGATTGACAGGACTGTATGAAGTTATCCTTCACCAGTTTCTCTTTAGCATCCTCTTTCTATTCACTCCCCTTCCATGTATTTTATTTTTCATTATTAGTGATTGCAAAAATGAATTATGCTTGTCTCTTATATAGACATGATGTTCCTTAATTCTTGATTCTTGATTCTTGGCATGAAAAATAATCCATCCAATCTGATTTATGGCTTTAACTCCTGATTTATCTTGTCATTATCTTCTTTCCAACTGTACAAATCTTCTTTAAATAAATTAATTAACTCTAGGTGAATAAAACAAATAAAATAACCAGTTAAGTCTATCCTTAAGCTCTGCCAGCTAGATATTTTGTCATTTTCTGAACTCTCTGTTCTGTTAGTCAACTCTGTAGTTAGTCATCGGTGACAACTACCAGTTCTGTCAGTGCAACTCTAGTTACCTTTGAGATCTTCGTCTGTCGGGAATCATAGGATTTTGCTTCATCAGACAACACTATCTTCTTTTCCTCGGGCATCACTGTGACTTTTACTTTGCCTTTACCGATGGTGTGCACTCTGTCGGTGTTGTCTGTCACTTAGTGAATACTTGACTTTTATGCATTGTTGAAAGAATAATATTTATTCCATTTATTCTTTGAATTCTTTGGCATTATGTACATGACCATATAGATGATATCAAGTTGACATCAATGACAATACAAACCATTAACTGTTTTAATGTCTTGCATCATCTTCAACTTAACATTATCAAACATTCAATCAGTTACATGTCATCACTAAGGGGACCTCTCTCTCTCTCTCTAACATGAGTCCTATGAATATTAATGTGTTCTGAGGGGTCCTAAAGAGGCCTAATGTGTCCTAATGGATCTTAAGGGGTTGTAATGGGTCCCAAGGGTCCTAGGATCACTTAGAACCCATTAAAACCCCTTATGAGACACTAGTACACATTAGAGCCAATTAGTGTGTCCTACGATGATTACTGTGTTCTAAGGGGTCTTAAGAGGCCCTAATGTGTCCTAAGGGGTCGTAATGGGTCCTAAGGGGACCTAGGATCTCTCTCTCTCTCTCTCTCATGGGTCTTATGACTATTAATGTGTTCTAAGGGGTCCTAATGAGGCATAATGTGTCCTAATGAGTCCTAAAGGGTTGTAATGGGTCCTAAGGGTTCCTAGGACCACTTAGAACCCATTAAAACCCCTTATGAGACACTAGTACACATTAGATCCCATTAGTGTTTCCTAAGGGGTCTTAGGAGGCCCTAATGTGTCCTAAGGGGTCGTAATGGGTCCTAAGGGGACCTAGGATCACTTAGGACCCAATATGATACATTACAACCACTAAGAACCCTAAAGAGTGTCCTTAATAAAGTCAATGGATTAAGATTATAATCAATAGTCCACTGAGAATCATGTTCAAAACAATGTGTTGATTTCTGAAATTTGACTAAGTTTGAAATTTCTTAAAAACCCTCAAAATCTAGAACCTTTATCTTAACTCCTATGAAGCTGAAACCACTCTCAAACATCCTGGAAGTATATACATAAAATGTAACTTAAGTATAAGAAAGGAAGAGTATGTAACTTATACTTAAATGTTACATTTTATGTATTGGCCTAGTGCTGAAATTGGTCTGGCAGGGCCTGTTGGGATTTCTTCCTCCCTCCCTTAAGAATTTTTCATAATATTACATAGGGCGTACACCCTATAGGGTGCATGCCCTATTGGTTTTGATTGCCCAAGCCTTAGGCTCGGGCAATCAAAGCCATAGGGTGCATGCCCTATAGGGTGTACGCCCTATGGATTTTGGGTGACCAAAAAAAAGTTTGGCACCTTTTTCATCCCCCATCTTGGTGCACATACCCATTTATAAAACCTTAATCAATGTTGAGAACACCATGACCTTTTTGGCTTATAACAAAAATGAAGCTTATGTATATCCTTTGTTTTTTCAATGTAAAAATATACACTTCTGCATTGAATGATTATTGTCAATTGTTATGATATTATTGATTAGTCACTTGTTGTTGATCAATTCTATTTTAGACAACAAATGTTTGTACTCTTGTCCCCAAAAATATTGACATGACTGTTATTATTTTAATCATATCTTTCTTGAACAATGGATGCTAAATAAACTAAACATGTTATTGTCACATCCTCCTTTGTAGCTACATACATTTTTTCCTCTAAAAAACTAACACATTGTCAAATGTTATGGATAGGTTTAAGATTTGTCATTTATTAGTCTTTTAAGAATAACACTATTTTTGTATTGCAGCTGCAGGAAAGGTGACAAAGTTTTGTAGAATTGGAATTCTCAGCTTGTAATCCAACACATACTTCCTTGTGTGAAGGTAATTTGATTTGTACAAGCTATACTTTCATAGGAATTCTTTATGCTTGTTTTAAAAATTGTTATACTTTCACTTATATTGTTTAGTTGTTCATGAAGTTAGATTTGTCTTGACAGGACTTGTCAACAGATTCTTCATAGCATGTCCATTCTACCTTGGCTCCTGTTATCATGGGTATGGCTCCTATTTTGGGGAAGATAAGATTTGATTTGGTATATTGTATCTTATGCTCATCTTTCTGTGTTCTATAATTGCTATAAAATATTTTGTATGATATTTTAATATGTTGTGGTAAACAACTTTAGTTTCTAAGTTTTGTTATTTCTTATTACCTTATCATTAGACCACCATAGAGCCATAGTCCTGTGAGTATGAGAAAATGAATTTTTGACTACTCCAGCCAATGCCATCCTGTGACCATAAATTTTTTATAGCAGCAGTACTTAGATAGTGGTTTCACAGTTTTCTTATTTTCCAAGGACCTATGCTTACTCCATGTTAGAATTGTGTGTTGGTAGAAATCTATATGATCATCTTATTTTTTATCAACTCTTACCTAAAGATACATTGGAAAATTTAACCATAGTGACTGTTTCAATTGATGAATGTTGATGCATAGTGAGTCAATTTATACATAGTTGTTTCAATTGATGAATGTTGATGCATAGTTAGTCAAGGATAGGAGTGGGTATGGGAAGAGACTTAGAGTTTGTTTAAAGTTTCTTACATGGTAGGAAGAAGGGGAAACATATTACAGGGTTTTTTAACATGACTATTATAATGAATGGGATGAGCAATTGTCATGAGTAATGCTGATAGGAATGACAGTGGGATATTTTCATGGGGTTTCAAGAAACAAGTCAAGTGAGGGTTGAGAGTGGGGAGTCTTTAAGGGTAAAGAACAAGAAGGGTTTATATTTTATAAGGTATTTGGAGCCTAACTCAAGTTCTAACCAAAGGAATGGTCTAGGTGTCCATAGGGGTTGGGATTGGACAATCTAAACAGGCAATGTTGGCATGATCAGTTTATGATCAAGAATGGGGATGGTGTTAATTTATAGAGGGATGGTGAATCTATGTGAAGGAGAATACCACAAATAGGTCTTATCATACAAGGAGTTTGGGTTAGGGTCCCTTTTGATGAATATTTTCGAGTGTTGTTACAAAAAAAATCCTGCATCCTTTCAAATTCATCGACAACTTTCCTTGTGGAAGATTCTCTCAATGACCTTAACTTCTCCTTTGGACTCTACTCCATCAATCATGGACTCTATTCCAACTATGAACTTTCTTCATGAATTCTGATCCTTTTTCCTACACTAGTGATTGTCCACACACACACACACTCAATCCGTCTTACAAAAACCCAAAGACTCTCTATTCAAGGGCACTCTTACAACTTTGTCCTCACTACCCCAAGGTTACAATCTATTCTTAACTTACTTCTTAATACCTAAAACAATGACTGTCTTGGAAAAACAACCATTTATATCCCTTCCATGGACCCATACCACTCACTTTTCCTCGTGTACCCGACCTACTAAACACCTTTTAATGCCTCCAATCTCTGTATTCTACCCTATTCCATCTACTTAGGGTTTCACACATCACTCCTAAAAAAAACAATAACATTTTGACTCACTGTCCACTTTAGGATAGTCACACCTCACCATAAGATAGTCACCTTGAGAACACAAGAAAAAGGCATTCCTTACTTCAAACTATAGAACACACTTTCTTCATGCTTCCATCCACCCTTGGGCCATTCAATCCATCTTCAACACCTTGATGGGGGTAATGCATCTTCAAACAACCTATTCATTGTCATGTCATAGTGTAAAGTCACCTTCCTCTGTCAGATCCCGTGGCTCCTGTTGCATGGAAAATTGCACATTTAGGTGGTGATAATATACATCATTCTCTATCCATACACAAAATATGGGGGATTATTGCATGTAAAATAGACTGGGAATCACATTGTTATGTTATTGGGTACCCTGGATGAGAGTTTAAACCACTTTCACCAAAACTTAGAGAAATTTCTTGAAAAAAGAGTAAATGAAGTGATTCCAAAACAAAATGTATCCTAATTCATGCCCCAATTATCCCCAATAAGAATTAGATGGAAATGATAAACTCTAAACAACAAAAATGACAAGTTTTCAGACTTCTAGTCTGACTGTAACAATAAATTCACAGAGAAACATGGAAGAATCATTCAAACAAAGAAAAAGGATGAGATTTTAAATTTAAGATACCCTAGAGTATTAACAGTCAATCTTACTTTAAAAAAAAAAAGAGTTTAGAAATAGAAATTGAACCACATTGCTATTGAACCACTATCACCATCAACTACTCATTAGTTTGTGCATCATCTACCAAAACAACAACATACCTGCTCAAACACTTTGGAATCATAAGAATCATCTATTTGGAGGACCAAGATTTTGAGTTTGATGGGATTCTTTCTCATGCTATAAGGCTCTAGACAAGTTTCTATGAGTTCATAGGAAATTCATTGATGACCCCATCAAAATGAATTGGCTAATCGGGAGTAACATTTGTTGAATAATATAATATGCATAACATCAATTTGAAACTCCTGCAATTATTGAAGGGTCTCTTGTCTCCTTCAAATAGATTAGTTCTTTTATTTTTATTCAGCCTTTACAAGACTAGTATCGAATGAGATTCATACTGAGAGTCAATGAATAAATATAGGGACCATATTAGGGGATGAGATTTGAAGTTCCAGATAGTGAATAAGAATGTGAAGATTTTATTCATAATTAAATATAGAAAAGGCTCTCAGATAAGCCACAATATTACCATAAATGGGCACATGAATAATAAGAGCATAATTAGTGCTAGTATCACTAAGTCATACCCCACATGAATACATTGACACTCACCTAAGACCTAGATTAAACTTTCCTTGACTGGGAATTAGAATTATAACAGACTTATTAATTCAATACAAAGGAGACTTATATTTTGCACCAATAGAGATAAAAGTCAATTCCCATTTAACACAAGGTTTCTCAATGATTAAACATATTGAAATCAGCATTGAACTTATATTAAAAAATCTCTAACTTATTGGATTTTTATAACTATACATTCTACTGGATCAACCTTTCAAATGCTTGAAATAGCTAATGAGCTAGATCAAAGCTTTAAATTGAAACAACATGGTCCATATTTTGACCCATCTAGAATGTTTTTATCTCCATAAGGATTCATCCTATATGCATATAATTATCAATAACATTTTCAAATCTAGCTAAAACTATGTAACATTTTGTCTAAATTCTATTGTTGTCCTGGGACATTCATAGCTTTCTCTGAATTCTACTGTTGTCCTAGGACATTTTGTTATTTGTTGATCTTGCATTAATTTTCTTTCTCTCAACTACTATGCAATTCTTGAATCTACTCCTTGACTTTGAATACCAATGTTTTGGATTACAATCAGTATTTTGTAACGTATATATCATCATGAAAACTTAAAGACATGGACTTCATGTATTATTATTCAACGCTAATAAGAACATTGGATTTTCTCTCAAATTTTTCTTATAACACTATGATCATCTTCCATTGTGCTTCTCAAATCATTGGTGCAGATGTCCCTTTATGACTTCTATTATTCAAGTCTTCTAAGCCCCTGTTATGACAATATTATTAATACTTGTTAATGACAAGTACTCCCCTTTTTTTATAGAGATTTGGGGTGTTTTCTAATGTTTGTGCCTTGTGATATTGTCATTAATAGTGAATATATTTCCACAATCCATGAGAATTATTGAATGATTTTTCTAGATTCAATTGTGTGAGTATTTTTACATCTATTTGATTGTGTGAATATTTTTACATTAAATAATTAATATTTTAATGCGCGTTTCACTCACTGCTATGAATAGTCTTTTATTGGATCTAGTGTTATAACTGATTCTTTTTGGGCATCTAACTGTGTTTTGATCGATGCCTTCTAATGAGATAGGACTGTTCCTTGTTGTCTCATGAGATAGGACATGCCCATTTGTCTTTCCTTTTGTCACTAAGATATGCTTCTTTTATCTTTTCATGACAGTCTTGACTTCTTCATGACAGTGAGTGCTAGCGAATCTCTTGAATGCCTTGACAGTGATTTCTATCTCTGCTCATGACCATCTATCTATTGTATCTTTATCATAGTGGCTTTCCATTGAGGTTTTTTCTCATCTCAACATAGTCTCTCCCTCATTTATGCTCCTCATGACATTAACTTGGTTGTCTATAATAACATCTTTATTTTTTCAATCAGCATGTCTTGCATTCATCTTTATGCCACTTGTATATCTTTACTCTTTATAACAATGTCTTTATCTTTGTGCTATCATAAAAATGAACTACTTATGACTACAACACTCTCATATAGAAATGTGAAACACATTCCTTATCCCTTTTACATGGACATTTCAAAGATAATATTGATTGGAGGCTTAAATTAGAATCACACAACACTTATTTTGATTTTCTTTGATTTCTATCAGTGTATATAGTATTTTCTTTGTTGTGGCCTGCTCTTTTAACATCATAGCTTCTAATGCATTCCCAAAACCAGAGGGGAGGTTGATCTTATGTCATTGTTTCTCCTTCATTAATCTTCTATTAATTTCATTGTGTCTTTATATAGATGTAGTTCACTACTTTATCTCAGTGAGTAGCAACAATGTTTATATGTGTTGTCATTATGACCCTCTTATTAAACTGATTTGTGTTTATTTCATAGCTTTCACTGAATTCTACTATTGTCCTCATTCTATTATTTGTTGATCTTACATTCATTGTCTTTCTCTCAGCTACTATGCAAATCTTGAATCCAGGCCTTGACTTTGAATACCAATATTTTAAATTACAATCAATATTTTGTAATGTATATATCATCATGCAAACTTAAGACATGAAATTCATGTATTATTATTCAACACTAATTAGAACGTTGGCTTTTCTCTCAACTTTTCTTATAACACTATGATCATCTTACATTCTACTTCACAAATCATTGGTGTAGATGTTCCCTTATGACTTCTATTATTTGAAACTTCTAAGCCCTTGTTATGAAAACATTATTAATACTTTCTAATGACAAGTACTCCCCTTTTTATAGAGATTTGGGGGTGTTCTCTAATGTTTGTGCCTTGTGATATTGTCATTAATAGTGAATATATTTCCACAATCCATGAGAATTAGTAAGTGGGCGGACAAAAGCACATCTTAGAGCTTGTTCATCAGCTGCTCTATTTTTTCATTAGTCACCAAGAATAGCAGTGAAATGTAGTCAATAAAAGTCTACAACTACCCTTTGCATCAAGTGAAATTATCATCTAGCACAAGTAGAAAACAACTAGAAAATTACAAATGCCATTTATGTATTGTGATCTAGTTTTATGTTTTTGTTATCTATAGAATTGAAAATACCCATGGCTTCCTTGATTCAATTCTCTAGGGGTATTGCTAAACATGATGGTTTTCCTTGCAATCAAACTATTAGGATCAAAAAATAAATTTGTGCACTTGTTACCATCAATGACAACCTTGCTCCTTGCTGACTGTGGATAGTCATCTTTTACCCTTGCAAAAGGCTTCATAACTTGTTGTAGAGGATCAACCAAACCCTTTCCCTAATCCTTCATAGATAGGATCAAATCTCTGTTCATTTTTGGCACTATAGGACACCATAATGTACCTATCAACACTCTATTCTCAGTCACTATTTGCTTGGAATCATAATTCTAAGTTTTTCCTTGAACAACCACATTCTTCATAACCATTAGAGATGTCTTATGTTGTAGATTTGTCCCTTCTTATTTTAGTATAGAAAGTTGGACAACGTGTCATTCCATGATTATCTTTTACTCTACTGTCCCACAAAAAGAAATTAATATTTTGGTTCATTGTCTTATGAAATATTTTAAATTGAAAAACTATCTTTTAGATATTGCCCACTATAGTTTTGATGCTCTTATCACTATTTTCTAAAATACTAACCACTATTTTCACATCTCTATCTTTGTGTCAATTGGCTCTTGTATCATTCTATTTTGATGCTTCTTCAACATACCTGCACCTAAACATTATCATCCACTGTACCTTTCATGACTTGAATGGTATCTTTTATTGTCTATGGCAGTGTTGTCTTTATGACCTTCTTGGCTGTTATGGCTATGTTGAAACGTGGATGTCCCTTAACTATATATCAGGGATCTCTATCTCTTATTCACCTCTGATAAAAAACAATGACATATCCATTGATAATGATGTCCTCCATTAGTGTTCTTGATCGCCTTTCATTGTTTGTGGTCATTGTATAATTGCATTAGAATTATCACTATTTCTTTATTCATGCTCTTTGTCACTGTCTTTCAACTTTTTCCTTTCACTGCTATCATACATTGAAATCAATGTTTATTGTGACTTTCACCAAGGACTTTACTGTCCTCTATTTTTGTGTATTCCCTTGATTGTGGTTCATGAACCTTGCATCTCTTCTTTCATTAAAATTCACTGTCAAACTTCCTATATGACTGCCCTTTGATCCTTGGACTATTGATGAATTGTTAAGTGTTGCAATCTATATGGTTATTTTTGTTGGAAATACAATAATGGGAAAGCAAGATACTAAGAGGGGGGGGGGGTGAATTAGATCTTAAAATTTAAACACTTAAAACAAATTGATCCACATTCATACATATATGAATCTAATGTAACATCAAATAGCATACACATAATGAAATAAATAACTCATAACACAAGAACTTGGTAACCCAGAAACCCAAATAGGTAAAACTGGGGTGGGGATGACACCCATAAAATTCTTCACTACTGCAGCAATAAAGTGTGCCTATTAGGGCTACAAAAGTTGATTACAAAATGCAATCTACCTGGTTAAAGGTCTTCCCGGTTAAGAGCTAAAGATCATTACAATCTACCCTATGAAAGGATTTTAACTTACAATAAAGTAAGCACTCTGTTAGGAGATTTAGAAAGGTCTGCTAGAACCACTATGTTAAGAGATTTCACTTGATATAATGATTAGAATGTTTCAAGTAATGATCCTTCGTTATGCACTCAGATGCTGATGACGGATCTCCTCTTTCCAGTACCTTTTGTGATCTCACAATCTGATATGTCTTTACTCTACTGTTCACTGTTCTGTCACTCTGCTTGATCTGTGCTTCTTAAAAAAATAACCCTTTGTGTATTTCACTTGAAAATACAGTCAACACTTCTCTCCACACACACAAAATAGGGTTAAGAAGCAATCTTATATATCTATTCAAGTTTGGTAGTGAGATCTAGATCAACAATCAAGATCTAATACTCATGCCTCCAAGGTATTATAATTAATAATTGCAATAGGTCATGCATAGGATAAAATCTTTAAATGCATAATTAACTCCATAGGAAAATATTAAATGCATACATAAGTTAGCCCAGAACTCTTATACAAGTCGGCCTGAACACTTATCCTCAAAGTTTGAATCAATCTAGAAATGTATACAAAAACTGTTCTTCTCGGCACTTGACATCTCTATCGCTCGGCACTAAGTATCCTACTTGGATTGGCATGATGTAACTAGGAAACTTGAATACTGCTCGACAATGTTGCTTAGCCTTGGATAGCTTTAGCTTGGCCACAGTGATAGCCAACTAAAACTGCCTAAGTAAATGACTAAGTGTTGGTCACTAATCATTAACAAAACTTAGAGATTAGCAATCTCCCCCTTTGATATTAGTGGAAAAAATACACTTATCATTTCTTCATTTCATTCCATCAAAATGTTGCCTAAGTATACAAAGTACTGCCCCTAGGAATATACTTGAAATTATACATACAAAAAGTTACATAGAATACATGCCTTCAAAATATATACAAATGTACCTATTCTGTACTGATTTATCATACTGTATCCTTACCAACTTCCCCCTTGTTTTTGTCATTGATTGCAGGTGGGGTTAAGTTATACTTGTCCAAAAATTGTTTATGAAGCTGTAGGGTGGATTCAAATGTAGTGTCCCAACTATCCTTGGCAATCTTCATAAATTCCAATTTTATCTCTAGCTCGACAGCTAGACTCACTAAACTTTCTGCAGTTGAGGGAGTTGAATTTCTCTATGACAATTCTTTTGCAGCTGAAAGTTCCTTCTGTATTACCTCCAAGTGAGGCAACAGGCTTGTCTAAATGGTGACCAATTTGGCCCTAATCCGACCATCTTTAGTCATAAGCTTAGAAATTCTTCATTGTGCATTAATCAACTTAGTATAATGTAAGGAGCTAGAGGTAGCATCCTTACCCAAAGTATTGCCAGTTGATTTTAAATCTAACTGTAGCTTCTCAACAAGCTATAGATTATCCTTTGTGAAGAATTTAACATCACATAGCTTCCTGTACAAAGAATAAATGTTTGCTTTAACTTCCTCCAAAATTTCTACAAGAGTAGAAAGTTCAACCTATTTCATTGCAATCTCTTCTGAGATTTTCTCCATAACTTTTCTCTGGAATCTCCTCTCGAACCATTGTAGAAGTTTTTCATTGCTATCTATGTCATCATCAGTTACCTTTTGTAAAATGTGAACTAACTGATCAATAATGGGAGCTTGAGGCATTTCATCTTTGAAGTCAAAAGCCTTTGCAAATATATCCTTGATATCATGTAACACCTACTTTTGCTTTTGTTCTATTTTCATTTCTTCCTGTCTCTTCTTCCTCTTAAGTAATTCCTGAAGAGTCCCTATTTGTTTAAAATATAATTCATTGGTATATCATTGTGGAATCACAATTACCTCATCTAATGTGACATTGAGAATTGGTGACTTCTTCCTCATTACTTTCCTCCTCTTCAATTCGGGTGAGCTGATGCTCGACTACATCTTATCAACACCTTTTCCTATGTCAGTATCAATATCCATTGCCTCTTTCAATTCTATCAAGATTATTTGGGGATCAGGCATACCTCTAGTTTTAGGACCTATGGGAGTGGATGATGTAGAGTGTGGTATATTAACCAACACTTGCACTACC
Organism: Thuja plicata; assembly: GCA_018584345.1. NCBI lineage: Eukaryota > Viridiplantae > Streptophyta > Pinopsida > Cupressales > Cupressaceae > Thuja > Thuja plicata. Next base: position 666,492 of record MU225785.1, read on the forward strand.
TCTTATGACTTAGGCTTGTCAACATTATCCTTCATCACTACACCACTATCTAAAACTATTTTTACAACCTCTAAAGTAGGTGGATTTTGTGAAGTTACCTCTTGTGCATCTATTTTCTTTTTCTCTTCACCTATCTGATGATTGATTACTTCAAGTTCTTCATCAGTTCTCTCTCTAGATGCAGTGGTCTTTCCTCCTTCAGTCTTAGTTGCCTCAATAGGTGACTCAATATTTGTACCACTCGACATATCCTTTCCCTCGACATTCAAATTGCTAGAATCATCAATTGTGAAGTTAATTGGACTGTCTGCAGTCAGATCAACAAAATTTGCTGAGTCTAATGCATCTTTAGTCTTGTCCTATTCAGTAGCAATTTGATCTTGTGATATCTATGGCTCAGGGGTGATCTCAACTTCTTTAGCCTTTTGCTCAGATGTTCCTTCATCAGATTTATTTTTATTTGGAACTACCTGTCCAAATATTTCCTTCCAAATCCTAGTACTCTGCTGTACTAATCCTTCAATATCATTTTTTAAAATAGTATAACCTCTGAGCTTAGGAACAAACCTATTCTTATATTCTTCAATGAATTTTTCTCTCTATTTTGATGTCAACTCAGGTATCACCTTAGGATTACCGATGACACGCTGATGAAATATTTGATGCTAACTTCATTAAGATCAATTCTACAACTTCTTCAATCACTCTGTGAGTTCTGAAAATTGCAAGGTAAAATGAAGAATAAACTGTTCATCCTTTATAGACTCGAAAGGTCAAGGTAGGTAACAAATAAATGTTATGCCTATTGAGTTAGTGCAAGCCAACTATCCTCTGCTTTCTAACACAACTTTCATGTCACTTGGCTCACCATACTCGGCCATCATAGAAATTACTTGGCCAACAAACTTGGAACACACTAAAGAACTTGGCCTTAGTGTTTACGACTGGTGCTTGGCACCTTATAGTGCAATTATCTCTTCTCAACATTTTTGTCTTGAAAATGTGTACTGGTGCATCTTAACATATGAAAATATGGACTTTGGCACATTTTATGTTAGGAACTGATGTAAGATAATAATTTTAAATGTAGTTCCTTACATACCTCTTTTGCTTAGTTGGAGATGGTGTGATCACCTGATCCATTGGATTGGGTGACCTCAGCTATACTAGCTTCACTGCTGCATGGTTCAGATTTCTTAACCCATGTCTAGTTCATCTATTCTCTAATCTGCTCAACAGTAAGAGCAGGTACCCTAGTCTTACAATCTTTCCTTGTATGACCAATTTTCAGACAACTATGACAAACTAGGCTTCCATTCATCCAACTCTTATATTTTCCTCTGAAATGTGTCCTTATGCAATTTTCTGGAACATGTCCATACTCACCACACTAATGACAACTATGCCATGTGTTGTAATCCCAATTGTAAGTATTTCCTTTTCTTGGTGATTTCTCTTGTGCCTTTGATGTCCATTTTTGTTTACCTTTAGATCTGCAATCTTGTGCTCTCTAACCATATTTATGACAGTTATAACAATTACCATTGAATCTAGGTGTAGAAGGTGCATTTCTTTCCTTTGTCTTACATTCACATGCTTGATGTCCAAACTTATTACAGTTAAAGCAATAACCATTAAAGTTAGTTTTAGAATTGGACTTACCATTCTTGCTTTGACAAATGTTTGCTGTATGACCTGGTTTCCCATAGTGGTGGCAAATAGGTTTTTCATTTCTTGGTTTTGCATTCCTCCTTTCACCTATCTTAGATGATTCTCCTTCTTTAGTGGTTTTATGTTGTTCAGTGTGACCTAATCCAGAAGAATCTTTAGGTCTTCTTGATGCTTCCACTAGTTGTTCAAAGTAGCTCAAAGCTACATTGGGATCATTCACTCTATTGTTAAGTTCTTTCTTAGATCTCAATTCATCTTTTAACTAACTATTCTCAGATCTAAGATTTACAATCTCCATGTCTTTCCTACTGATCTCCTGATTCACAAGTAGCAATTGATTTTCCATGTCGACTTGATTGACTATCATTGTTTGTACATCATGTGTTCTTTTATCAATTCTGACAGTCATCACTCTTTTGTCTTCTTTTTCCATAGCCTTGTCGTCTTTGAATTTATTTTTTTGTTCAAAAACTTCACACATTCTTATTGATTGGGCTTCTTGTTCCTTTTTCAAGTTTATGACTTCTTCACATAGTGCATTGTTCTTTTCTAGTAGATCTACTATTGCTGCTTCATTCTTAGTAGAATCTCCATTCTGAAATAGATTTGTGGTGTCCTCTTCCTAATAATAATTTTCATTCATTTTTTTGGCCAAATCTTTCCTTGCTGTCAAGGACTTCTTTAATTCCTTTCTTTCTATCTCAAGCTGTTGAAGTGCTAGCTAAATATCAATCTTTTGATTCTCAATGACTTTACCCATCTTGTAGATCTCCATCTCAAGATCTGTATTCTCAAGTTGATTATAAATTTCTAGAGAACTTAGCTCTAATACCAATTGTTGGAAATACAATAATGGGAAAGCAAGATACTGAGAGGGGGGGGGGGGGGTGAATCAGATCTTC
>MU225785.1:671908-690442 GCA_018584345.1 Thuja plicata
TCTCCATTGAAGATCAAGGATTCAAGCTTTCAAGCCTTTGAAGGGATTTGGTTCAAGCATTCAAGATTCATCATTCAAACCCTAGATCTAGCCATCATGATGGTGTGATCTTCCTTCAAGACCCTTTATGCATCCTCAAAAATATTTCAAGGTGGATTCCAAGCATACAATCATGGAGGTTTATGGTTTCTAAAGTCCATGATTTCATATTTACATACTTGCTACATTTGAACTACAATTGCATATCTATTCCATATCATAGCTTCACTATTAGATTCAATTATACTACTTGTTAGCTTTCCATACTTTATTGATTTAAAGGTTAATTCTTAAATTGGGGTTTGACTAAGGAAAACCCCTCCTCAACAACAAACAAACATTTTTCTTGCAGGTACAGGTTCGGGACTATAAATCTGAGGCCAGATCTGGATACCCTTTTCAGATTTCTTTCAGACTGTGCGAATAGGGACACTTTCAGAGTTGAGAAGATCAAGTTGGTAAAAGTGGTATAGGGTCAACCTTTTTCATAAGACAACATTGAAACAAAAAAATATTTCTGGGGTTTGTCCATCTCTTTGTTCTGGTTCGGTATCAACTGTCAGCATCTCCAGAAATAGTCTATAGATCTCAGAAAACATCAATCTTTGATCTGCAATTTTGTAAGGTTGGTAATTTCTCCTATTCTTTTCAATTACTGTCATTAATCATATTAATCAATCAATTTACAAAATTTAAGATCCCCTTTCTTGGTCTCTTTGCAAATATTGGATTCATTTGTGTATTAACCCTTTTGGGGTTGATCAAAATTAGATCTCCTATTTGTGTATTTGAGGGTGAAAGAAAGGAGCATCTTATCTTTATTTAATCACAATCACAATTGCAATATACAATCAACATAAATAACAATTAACAATTCAAACCCTCTTAAACCACAATTCTCTCCTTTACATTTTGCTAACATAACAACATCATCATCAATCAATACAAAAACAATCAACAACAAAATAAAAAAATTTTATGTTACATTTTGGTGAACCCGCGATAGACAACTCCTTCTCTTTGGTGTTAGATTTACATCTTAGATTATAATTCACATTTAAAAATAAAAAACACTTCTTGCATTTCATTCATTATGCAATTCTTTTGGTGTATGGCTATTTTTCTCATTATGCTTCTTTTAGCATCTCTTTATAGCACCTATGATGTCTATGAGAGTGTCATTCACTTTCTCATGTTTTTTAATCTTCATGTTTCACTCACTTATGCTATTCTAAGATTGACCAATACTAGTCTCCCTACTATCAAAACTTTAATTAAGGATTTGTGTAATGGACTTATTGTTCTTTTAGAGTATGTGAAGAATTTGGTGGATGATACCCCATTACCTAATCTTCCTAATCCTAACATTCCTAATCCAATCATTCTTAATAATCCTACTCCTATTCTTCCATCTTCCATCCCTAGTTCTTCTTCAAATACTTTTGTTAAGGTTCAAACTATGGTACAGGCTGAGGATGTGCATGAATTTCTAGATTTACCTTCTCCTTCTTATCCTATCCATGATGATAATAAAGGAAAATCCAAAGAAACTTCTTCTAAAATCATTGTTCCACCTTACACAACATTCTCTCACAAACACCATAATCAATCATCTCCCATAGATACTATGCCAGATAGGTATACTACTGGATACACTATGGTAGATAAACAAGGTTATAAGGGTTTAGGGCTTGGTGTTAATGAACATGACATTAAAAACCTGATCAATGTATCTCCTAAACATGATATGCATGGCATAGGATTTCAGGTGGCTGATATTAACTATCATCCTCCTCTTGATATTATCCTTCCAACACCTACCTTAGATTATTATGACACTCCTCAAGATGTGGCTAAGAAAGTATATATTCAGTTAACAAATTCCAAGGAAGAAAGTTTTAAACTTATTCCCAAAAATGCTTTACATAAGTATAAATGTCCTTTCCACAATATTAATAAATATTTACTTGCTGATTGTGTGCATTTCAAATTATATGTTAGAGATAGGGCTTCTCATGGAATTATATCTTATTCCCAAGCGGTACCACAATTTATCCATAATTTTGACAAAGGGTATTCCCCTTCTTCTTCTACAAGTTAGATCATGTTTCTCCTCTTGTCTCTTAAGCTAGGGGGCAAGAGGTATTCTATTACAGTCTTAGAGGATCCATTATATTCTTACCATGAATGTGGCTTTGAGTCTAATTGGTTATTCTCTCTACATTCTATTTCCTTCACTCATGATATTCTTTCTAGAACATCTGTTTTGTAAGGGTATCCCTTATTCTCATAACTTTGATATAATTTGATATATCCTTTGCCTTCATCCCTGGGGGGCAAGGTATTTTCTCCTTCTACCTCTATCTAAGGATCTACTTTCCTTAGCTTAGTGGCATTTGTTTATATTGCAAACATTATTTTCCTTATAAAGATCTATGTTTTGACCATCGATACCCCCTTATTGGAGAGGTGATTATCCTAGGTCATTACCTCTTCTTTATTTTGCAAAATTATGTTCTTTATAAACTCTTGCCCTTTCTTTTTGGTTAGAATTTGTTATCCTTCATTCCAAGATTCCTCATCCTCTTTATTGCAAGGAGCTTGATGGTTGAAGCTTGGATCTTTCTTGCTTTTCGAAGATGACATTTTATCCTAAGCATTCCTCTCTGGTAGGGCTCTTGTCGATAAGATCTCTTCCCTTTTGACGATCCTTTTTCCATAAGTGACATATCCATTTCACAATTATCTATGTTCTTAGATGTAAGGGTCAACACTCTTTGCTAAGAATATGGTATACATTGTTGTAAAGTGGGATATCTCCTTACCATGTGAAGTAGGTATCCTCTTCCTCTTCCTTATCTTTCCTAGTGGGTAGCCATGATAAGGAGGGGGGCATATATAGGGTCTCCCTTGTTCTATAGTTTACATTTATTTACATTTCACAGCATGCTAAATCCTTGGAAGGTAACACACACAAGTTGCTAAATCCTAAAGAGACACGCATTTTTACTTTTGTGTTTGCTAAATCCTCGAAAGGTAACACACACAAGTTGCTAAACCCTGAAGAGACATGCATTTTTACTTTTGCTAAATCCTCAGAAGGTAACACACATAAGTTGCTAAATCCTAAAGAGATACACACCTTTTTATGATATGCTAAATCCTTGAAAGGTAACACACATAAGTTTCTAAATCCTGAATGGACACACATTTTATACTCCATAGTGACATAAGAATGTGGATCTATGGGTATTTTCAAAAAAGCCGTCAGAAGATGCACTTATAATCACAAGCACAGTTTATGGGTGAACCTATTACGGGCTCTCCCTCCTTGGTGATTCATAGTAAGGTGGGAATCTTACTAGGTGAGGTAATCAATTTTTGTTTTCTCTCTTTTTCTTTCATGCTAGTAGGATTAGATCATGAAGCTATTTTATCAATAGTGTTGTTCTGGTCTTACTTATGTCGTCATATATGTTTTCTATGATTGACTGTTCTTTAATTTACATATCTTTATGTATGTATGATGTGCTAGAATCCTTAGTCTAGGGTCTTGTGTTCCTAGGTTAGTGATATTCTATCTCGATTGCAATCCACTAGGATCTCTCTCTTCTAACTTTACCGTGAGCATGTTTGATTTCCGTACTCCCGCTAAAGTGGGGGCTTAATGTATCATCTTAAAATAGAAGAACTTTCATGTTAAGAGTGTTTATCCCTCCTTAGGGGATGTATTTGACCTCCATTAGATCATCCCCCCATTTTTTCATCATCTCCCCCTGATCTACTCCTCCTTATACCACTTTCAGGACTGATTTCTACATTTTGGGTTGCAGGACTCTGTTTCTGGGATGCAGGGATAGGGTCGACCTTCTGGGACTGGTTCAACCTCAGACCTATCCTAGGATAGGGTCAACCTTGACCCTATCCTAGGACAGGGTCAACCTCGACCTTGTCCCACGGTCTAAAACCCAGAATCCCACAGTTTCCCGGATGTCAGTCTTTGCAAAAAGTTCTCTCCCGCTTCCGGGTCAGCTGTTTCGGGTTCCAAATTGGTTGACTCCTAAATTATATTTAATATAGGTCCTCTCCTAGGGGTAAAGGCTTAAATGATGATTTAATTATCCTATGTAGGCCTTCTTAGAAGATTTTTCCCTAATTCAATATAAAAGGGAGCCTTCTCCTTTCATTTTCTCTAACCATCATTAAGCATGATAAAACTATCAACTAAGTGATAAGAGGTGATCAAGATTTTGTTCAAGCATCCATTTTTCTACATGTTCTCAAGATCTCAAGGTGTTCAAGTCTTCCTTTCAAGCATTCAAGTTCTCCATTGAAGATCAAGGATTCAAGCTTTCAAGCCTTTGAAGGGATTTGGTTCAAGCATTCAAGATTCATCATTCAAACCCTAGATCTAGCCATCATGATGGTGTGATCTTCCTTCAAGATCCTTTGTGCATCCTCAAAACTCTTTCAAGGTAGATTCCAAGCATACAATCATGGAGTTTTATGGTTTCTAAAGTCCATGCTTTCATATTTACATACTTGCTACATTTGAACTATAATTGCATATCTATTCCATATCATAGCTTCACTATTAGATTCAATTCTACTACTTGTTAGCTTTCCATACTTTATTGATTTCAAGATTAATTCCTAAATTGGGGTTTGACTAAGGCAAACCCCTCCCCAACAATAAACAAACATTTTTCTTGTAGGTACAGGTTCAGGATTGTAAATCTAAGGCCAGATCTAGATACCCTTTTCAAATTTCTTTCAGACTGTGTGAACAGGGACACTTTCAGAGTTGAGCAGATTGAGTTGGAAAAAGTGGTATAGGGTCGACCTTTTTCATAAGATGACATCGGAACAAAAAAATATCTCTGGGTTTTGTCTGTCTCTCTATTCTGGTTCGGCATCAACTGTCAGCATCTCCAGAAACAGTCTACAGATCTCAAAAAATAGCAATCTTTGATCTACAATTTTGTAAGGTTGGTACTTTCTCCTATTCTTTTTAATTACTGTCATTAATCATATTAATCAATCAATTTATATAATTTAAGATCCCCTTTCTTGGTCTCTTTCCAAATATTGGATTCATTTGTGTATTAACCCTTTTGGGGTTGATCAAAATTGGATCTCCTATTTGTGTATTTGAGGGTGAAATAAAGGAGCATCTTATCTTCCTTTAATCACAATCACAATTGCAATATGAAATCAACATAAATAACAATTAACAATTCAAACCCTCTTAAACCACAATTCTCTCCTTTACATTTTGGTAACATAACAACATCATCATCAATCAATACAAAAAAAATCAACAACAAAATAATTTTTTTTTATGTTACAGTATGTATATAGTTGGTTTATTTTAACTTTATAAGAAGAATTGGCATTCTTCACCTTTTTTTGGAAATTTTCCCTACATGGATGCCTTCTGCATGTTTGGTTCTTAGTGGCTCTAAGAAGGTTTACTAACTAATCATTTTCAATATTTGTAGGTTCCATACTACTTAAATGAGGCAACAGGATGGAGATTGGAAATATCTAAAGTCAAAGAACAACTGAAAGAAGCTCGCTTAAATGGAATTGATGTTTGGGATATTGTTGTTATAAATCTTAGAAATCCCACAGGTTAGGTGAGCCAAATTTAATTCAAAGCAATAAATATGGTATCATATTTTTTTGAGATCAATATTGGACTAGTAATGTTTAGGAATTTTTAAAGGCCTGAATGCACTTTAAGCCTTCTACGATCTATTGTACAATAATGAAAAGTGATAACTTGATTGCATGTCTTCTAAACAAATCGAGCATGGTATGATTATTTTTTAAAGGGTACTATCTCAATGGAAGAGAACCTAATTTACGAGTAGGAGGATTGTGGTTTGATTCCATCATGCCCTAATATGACTAAATATATGACTAAATTAATGACAAAATAAATGACTAAATATATGACTAAATAAATGACTATATAAAAGACTAAATACACAACTAAATATATGACTAAATAAATGACTAAATAAATGACTAATTCAATGACCAAATAAATGACTAAATCAATGACCAAATCAATGACCAAATCAATGAACAAATAAATGACCAAATAAACGACCAAATAAATGACTAAATAAGTGACAAAATAAATAAATAAAATAGTTTAGTCATAAATTTGGTCATTTATCTACAATTTTTTGTAGTTTATTTCGTCATATATATATTTTTTTGTACTAGTAGTTATATTCTACAAATATAAAATAACTCTGAAATACTTTCAAGTTTTATGGTTATTTGTTGTATGTTCTTCATGATAATTGAGAATTAATGAGTGATTGGTTTTCATTTAGAATTTTCTTATCATTTTCTGTTATTCTAAGTCTAGAGAAAGTTGCAAAGTAATATATGTTGAGCTGGATTAGGTATACCCGCCTTGGTCTTGTAGAACCAAAAGTGTAGAGGGAAGTCTTGTCCCTATAGTTGGTCCAATTACCTAAAATTTCCAATACTTGGAATTAACCACTCTAGAAGATTTATCCATAGGTATAATAGTAGCTTTCCAAAGCATAAATCATTTCAAAACACCAATAAAATGGAGACTCTACTAGGGAGTAGAATTAAGTTTTCATAAATAATGTAATGCTCCGCTAGGGACCTAGGAGAAATAACCAACCAATGTAACTAAGTTAACGAAATAAATTTTTTTTGTAAATGTTTCAAAACAATAAAGTTAACAATGCAGAAGAAACACATAGAGACAAATGGCATCCACATTAATACAACTCAACCAAGGTTACAAATCTCGAGGGTTCCTTGACATAGAATTACTTAAGCAAACTAATCTATGAAAACAACTATAAAGAACTGACATAAGGGTATGAAATAATACATCTGTGAAAGGCTATCAACCCATATACATATGGTATAAATATGCAACTCATGAAACTGATCAAGTATCTAGAAGAATAAGAAGATAGAAGAAGAAGAACTTCTACAAGGATCATCCAAGCATGAAGACGAACATCAAATCTCAATGGTAATAAGAATCACTATCACCCGACCGTGTGAAACCAAAGGTCCACTCCCACCATGCTGAGGAGATAATAATAGGCCCACTCACATGGGTATACAACAAGAAGGAAAACATCACAGGCATACAAGACCATCATGAAAGAATGCATAGGAAGATCCTAGAAGCTCTCTGAATCACAAAAAGGAAATCTATAAAATACTAGAAGTAACTGACACACATAGGATAACCTAAGATGTATATAGGAAGGTGTCATCATGTATCTCTAACCCTTGATTTTTGTCCTAGAAATCCCTCAATGGATCCCGACACTCAAGTGATCATACACGGTGTCAATGATCTCTCAAATACACAAAGTCACTAAATATGCCAGACACACACCCCTCAAGGTGGCAAGAATCATCTCATCCACCATCTTAGAATATAATAGTGCTCAAGCATGGCTGAGGACCTATATCTTATTAGATTATGTAATACCCACCTCTTAGTTTTCTTTTTAGTTTTTGGATGCCAAAGTCTTTTAGGCATTTTTATGTATGTGTGGTTATTTCAGTTGATCTTGAGGATATTTATGTAATATATTTCATTATGTTATTGATCCATTTCTTTGTATGTTATATCTTCTATGTACATATGATTTATGGTTATTTAATGATGCTTATATATATGTTAGGATTTCATTTCAATTATGGTTATCTGACAATACTGACCTTAGATTTATATGCACATGGATCATTGTATGTTTTGTGTTACTGTTTGATGTGCTTGGTATGGTATGGGACAGAGCCGTAGTTACTTGCTTCAACAAGATCCACACGATAACCTAGTCTCAACCATTAATTTCTATATTAGATATGCATGTATGTTCATTTTTATGATGACAGGTTTGTAGGTACCAGGCCACGTTTTTCCTGAATTGGCAGGAGTGAGCATGCCCTATCACATTAATCTCAATGGTAAGAGAGGGGAGATAGTTTTCAGGTCCAAATCATATCCTAAACCTAATTGTCCTAGTTAGTGGACAAGTATCTTTATGGGCTACCTTACCGAATTTGTATGGTTGATAGGAATTTGTGTGTCCCCTTCCTTGATCATGTTTGATTTTTTCTTATTTTTGATTTTAGGTGCTTGATGTGATTATGTGGGTGTTAAATCATGCTATTTATTTAATTGAATATTATTGTAATTAATTATTAAATATAGAGTATTTAATTAATTAAAAATTAAATTAAATACCTATGTTTAATTGAAAGGTTAATTAAAGTGTAATTATTGAATATTAATATTTAATTGAATAATTAATTGAAAATTAGAGTGAATATACTTTTATTCCTTATTAAATAATTGAATATTAAGTTGCATGGATTATTGTGCTTTAAATATTTAAGTTATTTAAATTAATATTTTATTAATTATATGTGCAAGATTTGGTTGAAAAAGTATTTTCAAACTCAAAGCTTTCAACTAGATTGTAGGATTCAAAGTTGAGTTGTGGAATTAAAAGATATATTAATTAATTAATTAATTATTATTTTCTTTCAATTTTGGGTGGAGTCCTTTTAGGAGTTAACTGAATGTGTTGTCATGAGAGTTTGCATGTTTAGGGGAAATTGAATCCCATTAGGAGGGAATTGGGGTTTCATTTTGTATTAACAGGTTTTGGAGATTTTGGGGAGCTTGGTGTGTGTGCTTGGCTTTGGAGAAATTAAGGAATCTTGTGGTTGCTTGGTGGATTGAGGAATCGTGTGAATTCATGGTTTGCATGTGCTTGGATCTTCATGGTTTCAGATCTGTGGTCGATTTGTGCTTGGAGGTTTTCAGGGTTTTGCAATCTTCAAAGGCATAATCTCAATTTTCTTGCATTAGATTTGAGGTAGGGTTTGTGATCCCTAAAATGGTTTCAATTTTGTAATTCTGAAGTCTTTAGTGTTTGAATAGATACGTGTGTTTCATTGTGGCTTATAGGTGTTTATTATTCTTTCTGTGATTATGGGTATTTAGAAAACCCTTAGATATATTATTTCCATTATTTATTATAACTTGGCACAACTCAGTTATGTTTTCCAAATTTCATTGAAAAATACCTCATATAACTCCTAGAAAATGAAAAATCAATCTAGACTATAGTTTAACTATATAGTGTTGAAAAAATATATTTAATGGTGGAAGAAAATCAATTTTGGTTGGGAAGAAATCAATTATTCTCAAAAAAAGAACTCTCTGGTTTATTAAAAAAATATACAGAGGTAAAAAATTCACCAACAAAAAGACAAAAAAAGAAATGGAGACAAAAGTGGATTTACCTTCTTAATTTCCATTTTCAGAAATTAAGTAAATTAAAAAAAAATATACCTCTTTGCTAAAAGATTTCTTTTTAGAAAATGGTTAGGAAAAAATGAAATTTCTAAAAAAAATTATTTAATACTTATTTTGTATCGGGCGACATGTTTGGTTTTTATTAAAAAAAATAAAATAAAATAATATTGGAGGGCAAGTGGCGGGGGCCACTACACTCCCTTGTCCTTGTCTTCAAGGGACCATGCGGCAACACCTTGCCGTGGGAGGCAGGGCCTGCCTTACGCCAGGTACCCTGCTGCTGCATGGCAAGGGCTATCGACAGTACTCCCAAAGGGAGGCGGCAGTGGCAGTGGTAAGTGGGAGGGGGTGGGGGCCACAGGGACCTCCCCATATTATATATGAGTTATTTTATTTTGTTTATTTTAATTTAAATTTAGTTTAATATGAATTTAGTTTAATTAAATTCGTTTAATTTAAAATTTAGTTAATTAAATTTTTCTTTAAACTTTAAATTAGTTTAGTTAATTTTAAATTAATTTAGTTAATTTCAAATTAATTTATGATTAAATTCAAAATTAATTTATTATTAATTTTTGAATTAGTTTAGATTTAATGTTAAATTAGTTCATGGGTAATTTTTAAGATTTGTTTTAAATTAGTTAATTGGTGAAATGAGAAGTTTTTTAAAAAAAGAAATTATTTTTCTAAAAAGGGGGAAATAATATTTTTTATTAATTTATAAGCCAGGGGGGGTTTATTTTGTTAGTATTATAAATTGACTATTATTAATCATCAGATCCTATGGTGTTAACTAATTATTAGAGATATTATCGAACGATTAATATTGATGTTAAAGTGCACGTAGGAATTTTATAATTTTGTAATTATAACTATAATTGGTAATTATTCCCTAGATGTATTTATATACTGATTTTATAAATAGATCTGTAGGATATGTTAACGTTACCAATGTTGAAGTATTTAATTATTTCTAGATAGTAATTTTTAATGGATAAATGAATTTGTATGATTAGGGATTATAAATTTGTTTATCCTTACGTTAACATCTTATTTAGTTTAAATGCTTTATGAATATGAAGTTATTATTCTATGATGTGTCTGGGGTGTGTGATTAAATAAGTTTGTGTATTCTTTTATGTTATCATGTTTTCGGGTGTCTGTTGGGCTAGATGACCCTTAGGACTTAAATCCAAAGGTTTTGGGGATTGTACTTTCTGTATGGTGTTATTGTGATGATTAGTTTGTGATTTATGATGATGTCATAGTTCTGATTTGTTAGACCCAACTTGGTTAAGTTATGATGTATTAATGTTTGGTCTTGTGAGGACACTGTGGATGTTTTATGGTTATTTAAAACCTATGTGGACCTGAATGGGCATGATGCAATTTGGCTTATGATATATCTTTATGTTACTCTTTTATGAACCTATGGTAGGTTACCTAGTTGTATGATAGGAGGTGACTTGCAATAAGTATCAGAGCTTACAAGTGGCTGCTAAGATTTTCTTATTATAAGTAGTGGTAACAAGTGATAACATAATTAATCTAATTAGGATGCACTAGATTATACTAATAAGATTAATGCCTCACCCATGCTTGAGCGCTAATATAGGCTAAGATGGAGGATGAGATGATGCTTTCCCCCTTTTAAGGTGTGGGTTTAGGAATCATTAGTGATCTTGTCTATTTGAAAGGTCATTGATGCCATGTATAGTCACTTGAGTACCAAGATTCTTTAAGGGATTGCTAGGACAAAACTCAAGGATGCGACATACATGATGACACCTTCTTATATATAGGTTAGGTTATCCTACATGTGTTAGTACCTTTGGTGTTGTGTAGTGTTCCTTGTAATGGTTTAGAGTGCTTTTAGGAGCTTCCTTTGCATTTGAGTATGAGGTCATGTATACCTTGTTTGCATTCTTATTTTATACCATGTGTGATGGGCCTATTACTATCTCCTCAGCACGGTGAGAATGGACCTTTGGTTCCACGTGGTCGGGCGGTAGTGATTCTTATTACCATTGAGATTTTGATGGATTCTTCTTCATGCTTGGATGTTCCTTATTACAGTTTCATCTTCCTAGTATTTTGGATACTTGCTTAGTTACTTGAGATGTGTTTTGTACCATATGTATATATTGGTTATCATCCTTTGGAGGATGCATTGTATCATTCATTATGTATTATTACATACCCTGTGACTTGTGCAGTGGATGTTGATTAGGTATTATACCTTATGGTATCAGATGTATATGTAATCTTTATTATGAGATGTGTGTTATTGGTTTCAGATTATGTAACCTTTATGCTAGTTCTTTATTATTTTTAATCGTAGATTAGTTTTTTTAAGTAATTCTACTTTAAGGAACCCTCAAGAAGTGTTATTTATGTATGAGTTGTATTTCATTTATGTCACGTACTTCACTGTGTTGCTTCCGCGTTGTTATCATTATTGTTTGTAAACATTAAAAAAAATAATTCTGTGAACTTAGTGTCATGTTTAGGTTAAGTTCTGCTGGGTTCCATGGTGGGGCATTACACTTGGTATCAGAGCCTACGTTTCTAGACTCGGAGCTCTGGGAAATATGTATGCCCATTAATTGTCTTTTTATTTTAAAACTTGAAACAAACATAGACATGAAACTCTGATGTATTTAAAACCATTGCTTTAAGATTATTTGATTTATTTTGATGTTAAAGGTTTGATGTTGGTATGTCTCACAGAGTGTATGTAGTGTTTGATCATCCTCCACCTGTGTATCATGCTTCTATGAGTGGGGTTGCGAGTAGAGGTCCTACAGCTAGTTTCTGAATTCCTACAGTGGGGAATGATCCTTAGTGTTTGAATTAGAGACTTGGGAAGGGTCCTATGGGACCCACACTTTGAGTCTTTCAGGACTTGGATTAGATGTTCTGTGATAAGAGATTGATTTCTCTATCTTTTTTTTGGGCTTCCAGGAGTAAGCCTAGTTTTAGGGGAGGAGGATGTAATACCCACCTCTTAGTTTGATTTTTCAGTTTTTGGATGCCAAACTCTTTTAGACATTTTTATGTATGTGTGGTTATTTCAGTTGATCTTGAGGATATTTATGTAATACATTTCATTATGTTATTGATCCATTGCTTTGTATGTTATATCTTCTGTGTACATATGATTTATGGTTATTTAATGATGCTTATGTATATGTTAGGATTTGATTTTGATTATGGTTTTCTGACAATACTGACCTTAGATTTATATGCACATAGATCATTGTACATTTTGCGTTACTATTTGATATGCTTGGTATGGTATGGGACAGAGTCATAGTTACTTACTTCGGTGAGATCCACACATTAACCTAGTCTCAACCATTGTTTTCTATATTAGATATGCATGTATGTTCATCTTTGTGATGACAGGTTTGTAGGTACCAGGCTACGTCTCCCCTGAATTGGCAGGAGTGAGCATGCCCTATCACATTAATCTCAATGGTAAGAGAGGGGAGATAGTTTTTAGGTCCAAATCCTATCCTAAACCTAATTGTCCTAGTTAGTGGACAAGTATCTATATGGGCTACCTTACCAAATTCGTATAGTTGATAGGAATTCATGTGTCCCCTTCCTTGATCTTGTTTGATTTTTGTTTGTTTTTTATTTCAAGTGCTTGATGTGATTATGTGGGTGTTAAATCATGTTATTTATTTAATTGAATATTATTACAATTAATTATTAAATATAGGGTATTTAATTAATTGAAAATTAAATTAAATACCTATGTTTAATTGAAAGGTTAATTAAAGTGCAATTATTGAATATTAATATTTAATTGAGTAATTAATTGAAAATTAGAGTGAATATGCTTTTATGCCTTATTAAATAATTGAATATTAAGTTGCATGGATTATTGTGCTTTAAATATTTAATTTATTTAAATTAATATTTTATTAATTATATGTGCAAGATTTGGTTGAAAAAGTATTTTCAAACTCAAAGCTTCCAACTAGATTGTAGGATTCAAAGTTGAGTTGTGGAATTAAAAGATATTTTAATTAATTAATTAATTGTTATTTTCTTTCAATTTTGGGTGGAGTCCTTTTAGGAGTTAATTTAATGTGTTGTCATGAGGGTTTTCATGTTTAGGGGAAGTTGAATCCCATTAGGAGGGAATTGGGGTTTCATTTTGTATTGACAGGTTTTGGAGATTTTGGGGAGCTTGGTGTGTGTGCTTGGCTTTGGAGAAATTGAAGAATCTTGTGGTTGCTTGTTGGATTAAGGAATTGTGTGAATTCATGGTTTGCATGTGCTTTGATCTTTGTGGTTTCAGATCTGTGGTTGATTTGTGCTTGGAGGTTTTTAGGGTTTTGCAATCTTCAAAGGCATAATCTCAGTTTTCTTACATTGGATTTAAGGTAGGGTTTGTGATCCCTAAAATGGTTTCAATTTTGCAATTCTAACATTTTTGGTGTTTGAATAGATGCATGTGTTTCATTGTGGCTTATAGGTGTTTATTAGTCTTTCTGTGATTTTGGGTATTTAGAAAACCCTTAGATCTATTATTTTCATTATTTATTATAACTTGGCACAACTTAGTTATGCTTTCCAAATTTTGTTGAAAAATACCTCATATAACTCCTAGAAAATGAAAAATCAATCTAGACTATAGTTTAACTATATAGTGTTGAAAAAATATATTTAATGGTGGAAGAAAATCAATTTTGATTGGGAAGAAATCAATTATTCTCAAAAAAAGAACTCTCTGGTTTATTAAAAAAATATACAGAGGTAAAAAATTCACCAACAAAAAGACAAAAAAAAGAAATGGAGACAAAAATGGATTTACCTTCTTAATTTCCGTTTTCAGAAATTAAGTAAATTAAAAAAAATATACCTCTTTGCTAAAAGATTTTTTTTTATAAAATGGTCAGGGAAAATCAAAATTTATAAAAAAAATATTTAATACTTATTTTGTATCGGGCGGCATGTTTGGTTTTTATAAAAAAATAAAATAAAATTGTATTGGAGGACGGGTGGCGGGGGCCACCACACCCCCTATCCTTGTCTTCAAGGGACCACATGACAGTACCCTACTGTGGGAGACAGGGCTTGCCTTACGGCAGGTACCTTGCCGCCGCACGACAAGGGCTGCCGGCGGTACTCCCAAAGGGAGGCGGCAGCGGCAGCAGTAAGTGGGAGGGGATGGGGGCCACAGGGACCCCCCCATATTATATATGAGTTGTTTTATTTTGTTTATTTTAATTTAAATTTAGTTTATTTAAATTTTTTTTAATATGAATTTAGTTTAATTAAATTTGTTTAATTTAAAATTTAGTTAACTAAATTTTTGTTTAAACTTTAAATTAGTTTAGTTAATTTTAAATTAATTTAGTTAATTTCAAATTAATTTATGATTAAATTCAAAATTAATTTATTATTAATTTTTGAATTAGTTTAGAGTTAATGTTAAATTAGTTCATGGGTAATTTTTAAGATTTGTTTTAAATTAATTAATTGGTGAAATGAGAATTTTTATAAAAAAAGAAATTATTTTTCTAAAAAGGGGGAAATAATATTTTTTTATTAATTTATAAGCCAAGGGGGGGGGGTTATTTTTTCACTGTTATTAATTGATTGTTGTTAATCATCAGATCCTATGGTGTTAACTAATTATTAGAGATATTATTGAATGATTAATATTGATGTTAAAGTGCACCTAGGAATTTTATAATTTTGTAATTATAACTATAATTGGTAATTATTCCCTAGATGTATTTATATACTAATTTTATAAATAGATATGTAGGATATGCTAACGTTACCAATGTTGAAGTATTTAATTATTTCTAGATAGTAATTTTTAATGGATAAATGAATTTGCATGATTATGGATTATAAATTTGTTTATCCTTACGTTAACATCTTATTTAGTTTAAATGCTTTCTGAATATGAAGTTATTATTCCATGATGTGTCTGGGGTGTGTGATTAAATAAGTTTGTGTATTCTTTTATGTTATCATGTTTTCGGGTGTCTGTTGGGCTAGATGACCATTAGGACTTAAATCTAGAGGTTTTGGGGATTGTACTTTCTGTATGGTGTTATTGTGATGATTAGTTTGTGATTTATGATGATGTCATAGTTCTGATTTGTTAGACCCAACCTGGTTTAGTTATGATGTATTGTTTGGTCTTGTGAGGACACTGTGGATGTTTTATGGTTATTGAGAATCTATGTGAACTTGAATGGGCATGATGCGATTTGACTTGTGATATATCTTTATGTTACTCTTTTGTGAACCTAGGGTAGGTTACCTAGTTGTATGATAGGAGGTGGCTTGGAATAAGTACCGGATCCCACAAGTGTCTGCTAGGATTTTCTTATTGTAAGTAGTGGTAACAAGTGATAATATAATTAATCTAATTAGGATGCACTAGATTAAACTAATAAGATTAGTGCCTCACCCATGCTTGAGCACTAATATAGGCTAAGATGGAGGATGAGATGATACTTTCCCCCTTTCGAGGTGTGGGTTCAGGCATCATTAGTGATCTTATCTGTTTGAAAGGTCATTGATGTTGTGTATAGTCACTTGAGTACCAGGATTCTTTAAGGGATTGCTAGGACAAAACTCAAGGATTCGACGTACATGATGATACCTTCCTATATATAGCTTAGGTTATCCTATGTGTGTCAGTACCTCTGGTGGTGTGTAGTGTTCCTTGTAATGGTTTAGAGTTCTTTTAGGAGCTTCCTTTGCATTTGAGTATGAGGTCATGTATACCTTGTTTGCATGCTTGTTGTATACCTCGTGTGATGGGCCTATTACTATCTCCTCAGCATGATGGGAGTGGACCTTTGGTTCCACGTGGTCGGGTGGTAGTGATTTTTATTACCATTGAGATTATGATGGATTCTTCTTCATGCTTAGATGTTCCTTATTATAGTTTCATCTTCCTAGTATTTTGGAGACTTGCTTAGTTACTTGAGATGTATTTTGTACCATATGTATATATTGGTTATCATCCTTTGGAGGATGCCTTGTATCATTCATTATGTATTATTACATACCCTGCGACTTGTGTAGTGGATGTTGATTAGGTAGTATACCTTATGGTATCAGATGTATATGTAATCTTTATTATGAGATGTATGCTATTGGTTTCATATTATGTAACCTTTATGCTAGTTCTTTATTATTATTAATCATAGATTAGTTTGTTTAATTAATTCTACTTCAAGGAACCCTTGAGAAGTGTTATTTATGTATGAGTTGTATTTCATGTATGTCACGTACTTCATTATGTTGTTTCTACATTATTATCATTATTATTTGTAAACATTAAAAAAAAATTATTCTGTGAACTTAGTGTCATGTTTAGGTTAAGTTCTCTTGGGTTCCCTGGTGGGGCATTACAGATTATACTAAATCACCCTAATAAATTATTATGGTATCACTTGTTACAAATACTTACAATAAATGATCCTAGTAGCCACTTGTGAGCTCCAACACTTATTTAAAGCCACCCCCTACTATACAACTAGGTAACCTACCCTAGAGTCACAAAAGAACAACATAAAGGTATATCATAAACCTCATCACTGATTCCCACTCATATAGGGATACACCCTCAGAGAATCACAAACAATATCAAAGATAAGAACATAACTCTCAGAATTGGTTCTTTCCCATACAAAAAATATTGGTTCTCAATTAACCAAAACCACTTAGAATACTCTCACATGATCACATAAGACTAGTTCAACAACTAGGTTGGGTAAAAAGATCAAGAATCAAAATCGATATCAAAAAGAACATGTACTGAAGTACACAAAACAACAAAGAAATAAAAACCCCAAAACCTCTGGTTTTACATCATGATATCCAACTAATCCCGACAGACAACCAACACATTACAGTATCGTAAAAGGGAAAGAAACACACAATCTTTTAAATCAGCCACTCAGAAGACACATCATCGCATAATGAGTACAATTCCAGAAAGGCTATAAAATTCAGTGATAAACTCATTTATAGTAACACTATGCAAATTAGTTTATCTGATAAAATTACTATGTACAATATAATTCAATTTTCCAAAAAAAATGTACATTAAGCCTTTATAGATTAATTTATAACATCCACCTCATATAAATTAATCTAATCAATAATTACTAAAATTTGACTATAATCACAAGTAAATGTTTATTGGAATAATTCACATGAAATGCAGTGACATACATAAATCATCACAAAGGTTGCAGTTCAATAAGAAACAATGAATTGTATTAAAGACTTCACATAACAAAAGTTCATGTATAAAGATGAACAAATATAACTGAAAGTATCCATCTATTTATATCAGCGTTCGATTAAACATGCAAAGTTGTTACTATAGATAAATCATGATTACCTAACCCAAATAGACAACAAATTTTCCTATTTACTGACCAACAATTAACATCTCTAATCCATGACATTACTTAAGACAACTTCCCTCATTAGAAACAATAGTCTAAAAGAAAAGATAATATTAATATCCTATATTAATGACTATTCTGAATTAATAAACTTTATTAATTAAAAATAATAACAATAGTAATAATAGGAACTAATAAATATTAACAACACAAAAATTATTAATATTAATAGTCAACTTAATATCCAAATAAACTATAAAATAACCCATTACTTAAATTAATAACAAAGCTTCTTTCATTATTAATTAAAATATATTCTAATTAATTTAAATCTAACTCCAATATTAAATAAAACCATTTTAATAAATTACCCTTTTTAATAAACAAATTTTAAACAAAATTAAACATATAAATTGAAAATTTTAAAAATCAATAATAATAACAAAAATATTAATTAACACTGCAATGGGGGGGGGGGGTCTCGGCCTCACCCCAATCACACCCCTTACAAAAGGGTACCACAGGGGCACGTGGGCCCTGTGGAGCCTACGGCTCATAGAACATACTCGCAAGTCCATGGCGACCTTGCGGCAGTGGCAGGGAGTGGTGGTGGCCCTCGCCACTCCAAAAAATGCCTTTTAAATTTTTTTAAACATACACTTTGCATTTTTTTAAATGTATTTTTTTTAAACTTTTAAAATTATATTTAGTAAATGAAAAACTAGGATATATATATATATATATATA
>MU225785.1:712145-722347 GCA_018584345.1 Thuja plicata
AATCTATTGAAATCCTTGAGGATAAATTAAAAGAAATGGAAAAGAACTTGACTCTCAAAGAAACTGATATGGGAGGATATTAGATTGGACCTGTATTATCTATTACATCTTTGCCTTTGTCTCCCCATTCTTTTGGGAGACCTTTTGAGAACACTAAACCTTCTATGGTTTCTCCTCCAACAAAGTATGGTGGTACCTTTGTACAATCCATAGTACCATTAGAAGAAGAAGCTAAAAACAGAGCTATCAAAGCTTGGATCTATAAAGGAAAAGACAGTTTTGAAAATAATCCTCCTTATGACATAAAACCTGAGCAATATGGCAAAGGTTTATCTATTATGCAATATTTTGGCTATAAAGGAGATGGTCCCATAGGTGCGAATCATAAGGGATTAATTGCACCACTTGAAGCTATTGGTCACATAACATGCAACTCTATAGGTATAGGCTTCCAGAAACTCACATTCCAACTGGGAATAAATAAATTTGTACCTCTAGAAGATAAGAAACCAACATTTGTAGAAACACCTCAAGCTGTAGAACCTGAAGACAGCTCTAATGAGGATACTTTTCCTTATCCTATTCCACCAGACCTGGAAGCATTCTTTGCTGAGCTAGATAACTTTGTACCATGTGTCAGTACTGTAGACACTGACAGCGATTCTGAAACCACCACTTCAATTGCTCCATTAACTTATGAAGAGTGGAAAGACATATATACTCTGAACCCTAGTCATTAGAGTGATTTATTCATACCACTACACTTTCAAGAATAGTTTGATTAGGAATTCCAGTCACTTCTCTTTACACAAGAAGCAACTGATGCTACAAAAACTACTAAGGTACCTAGGTCAACATGTGCTCATTTGACTATAGCAGAGGTTCTAGGAAGAACTCATCCCAACTGGGGACAAAGAGTTGATTTTACTCACATCCTTGACATGAGACCTAATGATGAAATGGACTCCCATGAATATGAGTTTGACAGCTTATCCTATGCCACTTCTGACAGAGATACAGATACAACTAATGCATATGAAAACCTTCTCAAAGTAGGTGAACGGTCTAGTGTTGGGTCACATGAGTCTGAATTCCTAGGTGTTAACATGTCATCTACTACGGTCATTAAGAATCAAAGGAATTTGACTATACCTTTGGATGAGATCACTTTGGGTCTCGACTTGCTTGTCTATGTCTTTGATGATTATACCATGAACGCACTTGAACCCATCACTCCTCTTTCACTTTGCCATCCTGAGCTTATAGACTGGAACTTCACCTCCCCATCTAATGAAGTCCTTATGTTCCAAACTGATTATGCTCTTGCCTGTTACCTACACGCTGTCAAACCTGTAATGTCTCCTACCAGTGAAGCAAGTGTCAAAATGACTAAGGCTAACATCAAGTATCTTAGTCACAAAATAAAAAGAAGAAAAAATAGGAACTTTGATGGTGAAAAGCACATTGTGGCAGTATCAGAGCCTAAAATAGTCAAGATAAAAGATGTATCCAAAGGTAAAAACCTCTCTAAGGCGCTTGCCGATGAGATACTTGATGCGCTTCCAAGTCATTTTTAGGAAAGATCATCTATTCTTATTGAACCAACTCAACCTATCAACTTGGGTACAGAGGGAGAACCTTAGATTATTCACTTGGAACAATCACTATCAGAGGCAGAAAGAGAGGAATTCACCACATTCTTCAAAAAGAAAAAGATTAACTTTGCATGGAAATATTCAGATATGCCTGGATTAGACCCTAATCTAATCATGCATCATCTATCCATTGCACCAGGTGTTAAGCCCATCAAGAAGAAGCTTTGAAAAATGCATCCACACATAGCTCTACTTGTCAAAGCTGAATTAGAGAAATTGCTTAAGGCAGTGTTTATCAGAGTAATTGATTATGCAGAATGGATCTCTAATATTGTTCTAGTGTCCAAACATGATAAATCTATAAGGGTCTGCACAGACTTCAGAAACCTAAATTTGGCATGTCCTAAGGATGATTTTCCATTACCTAATATTGATATGATCATAGATATGACAACTAGGTATGAAATGTACTCATTAATGGATGGTTTCTTTGGTTACAACCATATAAAAATTGCGCCAGAGGACCAAGAGAAAACAACTTTCACATGTGCCTGGGGCACCTTCTGTTGGAATGTCATGCCCTTTGGACTCAAAAATACTGGTGCTACATATCAAAGAGCAGTTACCACCATATTTCATGACATGATGCATAAAACTATGGAATATTACATGGATGACACTTTGGCTAAAAGCATGCACCAAAAGAAACATCTTGCCAATCTAGGTCCTATACTAGATCATATGGAACAATTCAATCTAAGGCTCAATCCTAAGAAATGAACATTTGGCGTAACATCTGGTAAGTTGCTTGGCTATGTTATCTCTGCCAAAGGTATTGAAGTAGATCTTGCAAAAGTACAAGCTATTCTAGAAATGCCACCACCTAAAAATATCAGACAAATGAGAGGACTTCAAGGCCGCCTGCAGTCTATACAACATTTTATCTCTCAACTGGTAGACAAGTCACAACCATTTACTAAGACTTTGCACAAGGGTGCGACTTATCAGTGGAATAAAGAATGTGATGAAGGGTTCACAAAAATCAAGTAGTATCTTGCGAACCCACCAATCTTGATGCTTCCCATTCATGGTAAGCCACTCATACTATACATATCTACTACAGATACATCATTGGGTATCCTATTGGCTCAAGAAGATCAGCATAAGAAAGAAAGGGATATCTATTACATTAGTCAAACTCTAGTCCCCTATGAAATGAAATATTCTGCTATAGAGAAGGCTTGCCTTACAGTGGTGTTTGCTTCACAAAAATTGTGACACTATATGTTGGGTCATACTACATGTCTAATTGCTAAAATTGACCCTCTAAAATATTTACTCAGCAAAGCTACCCTCACAGGTAGACTAGCTAAATGGGTCATGCTTCTCAGTGAGTTTGATATTGAATATGTTGAAAGGAAAGCCATTAAGGGCCAAGCAATAGCAGATTAGTTGGAAAAAGAACCTCTAGTTGATCATCAACCATTGCACATTGAATTTCTAGATGTGTCTATATTACTTCTTACGCATCGCTCATGGACTATGTTTTTTGATGGTTCATTTACCCAACAGGGGTCAGGTGCTGGGATACTATTCATTACACCTCAATGGTACTCATTACCAAAAGCATACAAAATGTTGTTTCCTTGTACGAATAACATTTCTGAATATGAATCCCTCATCAACGGTATGAAGATCTCCCTTGAATGGCATGTGGATGAACTAAATGTTCTTGGAGGTTCCCAGTTGGTCATTAATCAGGTTAACGATATTTATCAGACAAGGGATGAAAAGTTGGTACCTTATAAATGATTGGTTGATGATCTTAAACAGTATTTTACTCATATCACATTTCAATAGGTTTCAAGGGTAGATAATAAAGTGGTAGACACCATGGCTACTCTTGCCTCTATGCTGCAAATGCCTCAAAATGATTTTAGACATGAATTCCTGGTGGAGACGTTACGCTACCTAGCCTATGACTCCCCTGACTCCTGGATGATCTGTTATGTCATAGGACATGAATCATCCCACTACCATCACATCTTCTCCTATCTACATGACCAGATTACTTCAGACACTTACTCCTAGAATGAGAAACGTCACCTAATCCGCAGTGCTTCATGGTTCATCATCATCGCTAATGACTTGTATAAACGTGGTCTAGATGGTACCCTCCTTAGGTGTTTAGAACCTGATGAATCCAAACAAGCATTAGTAGAGGTGCATGAAGACATCTATGGGTCACACTCTAATAGCCTGACATTAGCCCGCAAACTTATTAGAGTTGGTTACTACTGGCCAGACATGGAAAAAGAAACAACATAGTTTGCTAAGTCCTGAAAACAATGTCAATTACATGGAAACTTGATTCATGCTCCAGCCAAGGAGCTGATTCCATTCATTATTTTCTGGCCATTTCAACAATGGGCCTTTGATTTGGTGGGTTTGATCTACCCCTCATCCTCCAATGGACATAAGTTTATCATTATAGCTATGGATTATTTTACAAAGTGGGTGGAGGCAGTCCCTCTCACCATTTCCAGTGGCAAAACAGTAGCAATGTTTATTCTCAATTACATCATCTACAGGCATGGTGTACCCTTAGTGATTATCACAGATAATGGGGGACAATTTAAAAATAAATATTTGATAGAGCTATGCTCTAAGTTCAAAATTACTCAACACTAGTCTTCCATCTATTATCCTTAGGGTAATGGACAGGCGAAAGCTTCTAACAAAACAATCCTTAAGATCCTGCATCGCACAGTGCATAAGTCTGGATGAGATTGGCATCTCCAGATCAATCCAACTCTTTGGGCATATAGGAAAAGTATAAGAACACCAATAGGGGCTACACCCTATGCATTGGTTTATGGAGCAGATGTTGTGCTACCTATTGAGGTCGAGATTCCTTCTTTGCGAGTCTCTCTGAAGGGCCTCATCACTGATGAAGATACTAGAATATCTCATCTACAAGAGCTAGAATTACTTGATGAATGTCACCAAGTGGAATTCGATCACCTGAGAGCATACCAAAAGAGGATGTCTAAAAGCTATAACAAGAAGGTCAGACCAAGAGACTTCTAGGTGGGTGACCTCGTTCTAAGGGAGAACCCTAAGAATCAACAACATCGGGTCTAGAAAGGCAAGTTTGAACCTAATTGGCTTGGTCCATATATTGTTACTATAGTGTTTGGGTCTGGTACCTATCAACTCTCTACTACTGAAGGAGAACAATTCAAAGAGCCCATCAACACTCTTCATCTGAGGCGGTTCTACAGCTGAGACATCTTCAGTGTGCTCATGTATATACTAAAGTCTTGAAAAAATTTTAAAAATCTAAAAAAGTCTTGAAAAAATTATCATCTTAGTGAAAACCTAGCGATAGGTGCTTTGATGTATCTCCAAAAAAAATCATATATTCCAAAAATACAAAAAAATTAAAAAAATTGAAAAATCCAAAAAAAAAAAGACAAG
This sequence comes from Thuja plicata, assembly GCA_018584345.1. Classification (NCBI taxonomy): domain Eukaryota; kingdom Viridiplantae; phylum Streptophyta; class Pinopsida; order Cupressales; family Cupressaceae; genus Thuja; species Thuja plicata. Next base: position 717,221 of record MU225785.1, read on the forward strand.
AAAAAAAAAAAATTCTGCCAAGAAGGTGAAAACCTGGTAAACAGGTGCCTCTTGTTCCACAATGCTATATCTCTCACAGCACCCCTTGGATTTATACATTTTCTTTCTCGCATTGCTGCTTTCCTACTTTCATTTGTTTTTAGTTCCTGTCAAGACACCAACTCACATGGATTGAAACTGGTCATACTCTCAGGGCAACCCTCCTGGTCTTGGGGGCATTGTCTTATTATCTTTTGGATCTACTTTGTGACAGTCACTAGTGGTTCTCACTACGTCTGCCTACTATCACTTAGCTTATATAGAGTTCTCTCTTCTTGAGAATCTCCCTCACATTAGTCACTAGTGGTTCTCACTGTGTCTACCTACTGATGTATAGCTTATGCTACGATCGTTTCATTTGAACATCTCTTGCATGAGTTACTAGTGGTTCTCACTGTGTCTACCTACTATCGCTACTCTATCAAGATTGTTCACAGTTGTTATAGTTGGAGTTATAGTCACACGCTCTATCTATTGATACTTGGTCTTGATGATTATATGCTTTAGTTTGTACATATCTTTTAGTCACTTTTGTGGCACTTTGATTCCTTTGCGAACCCTCCTAACTTGTCATTGATTCAGCACCATACGCTTGGGGGAAATCACATCTGGTTTGTCCTTATAACATATGTCAAGTCAGTCATCATTACTTGGGGGCATAGGCCCCCCATTTGATCACACCTCTGGTTTACACCTAAGTCAGTAATCTTTTCATTTCTCAAGGACAACTCTCTACTGACACAAACTGGTGTTTTTCAACACCACCATAATAGTGTTTTTTAACACTATCTTTGGACACATCTATGTTTTTCAACACATATCGGATATCTCACATGTAAACACCTATTGATAACATTCAAACATAATGCACACACAAGCACAACAATGTTTTTCAACACCTTATACATATATACATGCGACAACTTTGAAACAAGCTGAGCTATGATTGAATATTTCTTTGTATGTTGTCTATTCTTATGGATTTCATTGACATTTTCTTTGTCTACTACTTGTTGGCATAGTCACGATGATCTAGAAACATAAAATAAATAGGGTGTATGTGATAAGATCTCCCACAATAAGGTGAAACAACCTCACATCCCTCGATCTTGTTTATTTGTATGCCATGGTGAGGTCGGTACTATGTCCTTGCTTGTTATTGCTTTGTTTGTCATTGTTTTTCTTATTATTGATCTGTTTGTTTACACATGATCACACTCATGGTTATCTTGGCTTTTAATTCCTTGATACTGGTGTACTCTTGCAACATTAACTGGAAAAAATGTTCAGGTCATCTTGGCTTTTGTGCCTTGGTGCTTACATTCGTTTCCTACATTTTATCTGATGATAAGTCATATTCATATCCTTATGGTTGCATTATGGCCCCAGTAAGATTGTATCAACTTTGATGTTCCAAAAAAAAGCTCAATGATGATAAATATACGATGGGTCTCACAACCTTGTCCTAGAATTGCACCTTCATATTGCATCTAGCATAGGATTGTATTTTCATTCTAGACTTGCATTGTGGCAATGATTCAGTGTTGTCTTCATTGCATTCTTCTGGGTTCATACTTTGGAGAGTTCTTTTTCTTCACCATTCACATTTCATCATGACTGCACAGGTGTTCGATCCTCACTCTCGTTTCTTCACATGTTCTTTTGGTTAGCATTTGTCATCTTGCATGAGATGTTAGTACCATATACATATTCATATTCACATTCCATAACCATCTATTCAGTACATTTACATTTTCATTTCCATATTGCATTTGCATAAATCGTTTACATACATACATCTTTACATTCATACATGTGCATTTCATACATATCTTTCAAACATGTTCATCCATTTGCATACATTCTAAACATCTAAGCATATGGGAAACATCTCATAACAGACAATATACAATATGCGATGATACCAAAAGATGAGCTCATATATATATATATATATATATATATAATGTGTTGATACAAATACAAAATGGTGCTACTCGCACATGATCTATCTCAAAATGGTGATATAATACAAAGATAACAACGCATCAGATACATCCTATGATCTCATATCTCTATCTATCAACCTAACTCTGGCCCTCTCCCTCTTCACCTGGAGGAGGTGGAGGTGGGGCTCTATCTGTAGGAGGCACCCTCTGTGCTCCCTCTGATCCTCTCACATAAATTGAGAATCTGGCTACCTGAGATGCCTCATTAGGCACCACACCTATATAGGAGGCATAGTAGTATGCTGCTCATGTTGTCTACTGACGCACCTCCTCCTATGACTCTTGCAGATGCTCTTAGAGATCCTGTATCTCCCTATCTTGGTCCACCAGTCTGGCATCTCGCACAACTAACTAGATGGTTAGATCCCCCACTTGTCTAGCGAGCTACCTCGCTCTCTCCTGGGATTGTCGCTATGGGTCCTGCACTCTATCTTGCGCAGGTTGATCCTCCTACAAAGGATCCTCATCCTGTAACTCCTCCTATGGAGGTACCTGCTACTCCTCGATCGTCTTCTCTGTCAGCCGTTGCCAAGACTGCCTAGTACTACCATTGCCACTAGCTCCTGCATCTATCCCCATATGTCAGGCGGGGATGTCCATCTGTACTGTCTGGGTTCATGGACCCTGCTGTGCCCTCTGCTATGGTGGAGGCATCTGTACCTACTATACCTATGGCTGCACAACCTATAGGGGTACCACCTATCCTCTACCCACTGTACCCACTGGATCTGTAAACCTCAGGAAAGGATGCATGATGAAATGCTCCCTATACTCAGCAGTGACGCCGACATCTGCTATATCCCTAAGGTAATCCCACTGAACTGGGACCAATGATTGGATGTGTATCATGGTATGCCCCTTGTCTAGTGGTGTACCCCAGCCTCTCCTAACCTCATCAGAAAATCTCACATATACCATATAATCCTATGAGATATCTTGTGGGCGACCAAATTGCCGCCATACCTGCCTTTGCGAAAACCTCTCAATGATGGTAATGGTGTGACCAATCATCACACGCGAGCAAAACATATGACTTAGCTGCTTTGCTGCATCATCCCAAGCCTCTGTAAGCCTCCATGGCCTCCATATGATGGCTTCCAAATCATCGATCTGCACTCGCCACTGATCCACCTTACCCAGTGTGGGCTGAGTAATCATACCTCTCTACTGACAGATATAAGGCTCCAAGGGCTGCCTCATATCCTTGCATATCAACCTGGTGATGGGAAGGTGATCCCAGGCCCACACTTGTAATACAAATACCCCGACGGCCATACTCTTCGCCTCTCCATAGATGACCTCATGCATCTCATGATACATGTGTGCAAGCATACACTGACCCCATACATAGTGTTAGGGTCGTGCCATCATCAGCTACAGCATCCTGCCCCAGCCACACTCTAGACCATGTTGTCCCTAGTCAAGCATCAAATAGTACCCAAGGAAGCATGCTAGTACCACTGGAAACCTGTGGGTCACCCCATATGAACCGATCAGATCCTCCCATGGGATCACTCTGCCCATCACAAGGTCATCCTGGAAGACCTCTCTCAATGTTTCTATGCCCACCTTGGGTTGTGTCTCATACTCAATTCTGGTCCCGATGAATGGTATCCTCAGGATCCTTTAGATGTCCTCGAGAGTAATAGTCATCTCCCCCTACGGTAGGTAAAATGTGTTCATTTCTGAATGGAAATGCTCAACCAATGCTCCCAGTAGTCTATGATTCACCCGAATCTCAGGTATATCACATAAAGTACTTAGTCCCAATGTGGCTATGTGTGATGTCTCGGCATCATCTAGATGAGATATCAACCTACTGATGGCCGGATGATGCAATTTGAATGCAATATTGGGAAAGTCAACCTGCAAGACATACGAACAAAAAAACAGTATCAGTAATCAACAATAATCAGAGCATAATGTGATAATAAAGCATTCAAGACATCCTATAGACATTAACAATACTGACGCAAAAGCTATTGGACATGACGTAGACTGATTTCATGTTGATTTTGACCACTTTTTCTCATGCAAAATTGTAGAATTTCACGCGAAGTTCTCTTTCGCACGAAATTTTTTTTTGAATCATGTGATATTGTAATTTTGCACGACCTTCTATGCCAGTTCACACATGGAAATGCCTTCCATGAGAGATTTTCATGTGACATTGGGTATTGACCCGCACGAGTGTTCGCATCGAGTGGTGTGAAGAAGTAGTTTCTTAACGCGAGATTTCCCTATGGGGCACGCGAAGAAACTACTTCTTCACGCGAAGACCCATGACCCACAATTTAAAAACGTGCATAAACGAGCAAAAAATTGACAAAAATGCATAAATTTGAATTACAGGGAGGTTTATCGACTACTTATAGGTGGTCCATATGTTGCGGGCCAGCTGTGTCTCCTAGATCACTCGAATCGATGGTTTCTATAGGGGACCACCATTTTGTCTTCTACTCAGAGCTCTCAATTCACAAAGTCAAAGGGTTGAAATGATTTTAAAATGACCTTTTTCATCCTTATATAGGTTTTGACCTAATTTTTCAAAGTGCTCTATTTTGCACAAAAATTGCACTACTACCTAATTTGACCGTCCTAAATCCATTTTCGTGATCGAAATCAAATCTGACACTTCTATATAGCTCAAAATCACATTTGAAAATTTTTGGGACTGATGTGATCAGACGCTTGTGCAGTCACCCTTCTAACATCGCTTTCTCGTCAAAATCTTATCATATCATCATTTTCTAAAATCTTTGAATTTTTTCTTCAAAAGTCAACTCTAGTCAACCCCAGTCAAACCTGGTCAACTAGTCCTTGAAATCACTCAAAATTGATTTTGAATCATTTGCATTCTTCTGTAATCTATTCTAAGTTCTTCTTGATCTCTGACTCCACATCTATCTGTGATTTTTTGCTCTCCATCATCATTATGACATGTCATCTTTCGATTTCACTCCCGAGGGGGCAGGATGATTACATCATTGAATCTATTCCAATCAATCTAATCTGATTTTCAAAAGTCCTCATTACTAGGGGCATCTCATCACTTGGGGCATGTTCAGTTTTTCATACC
>MU225785.1:725794-760792 GCA_018584345.1 Thuja plicata
AACCCATACATCTGATGATATTCTAGAATTAGTCCATACTTATCTATGTGGACCAATGAGGACAAAGAGTTATTATGGAGATAGATATTTTATTCTCTTTGTTGATGATTAATCTAGAATGATGACATTTATGTTTCTAAAATATAAATCTGAAGCATTCAAGATGTTTAAATGGTATAAGGCTATGGTAGAAAAACAAAGTGGTAATGATTTGAAATGCTTAATATTAGATAGAGGAGGAGAGTTTATATCAGATAAATTCACTAATTTTTGTAATGAGCATGGTATAAAAAGATAGGTTTCTGCACCAAGAACACCACAACAAAATGAGATTGCTGAGAGAAGGAACAAATCAATAGTTGATTGTGCTAGAACACTGATGATAGAGAAAGGAATCACCCAAATCTTCTGGAGGGAAGCTGTCAGTACTATTGTCTACACATAAAACACAGTACAATTGAAGAAGGGCACAAAGAAGACACCCTATGAGCTATGATATGGTAAAACACCCAATGTAAGTTACTTGAAAATCTTTGGTAGTCAATGTTATATCTTAAAGGATGATAGAAATGGAAATCTTGATGCCAAGAGTGATGAAGGTATCTTTCTAGGGTATTCCACCAAAAGCAAGAATTATAAATGTCTTATTAAGGCCTCTAACAAAATTGTTGAAAGTGCAAATGTAAAGATAGCTGAATTTGCAGAAAAGAATGAGCTGGAAAGCATAAAAGAAATAGAGGACTACAAAAAGTTTGTATACTGTGAAGAACCAAACACTCTTCCCAAGCAATAGTTCTTAATTCTCAAGCAATAGAATGTTGTAACCGACGGTTAGGCTGCAAATACTGACGGTCAGGATAATGATCAAAATAATGTGCAAGGTGATGAAGAATATAATGAAGGAAAAAATGATGATCAAGATGATAGACAAAGATCTGTACCTGTACTTGTAAGATATGTAATAAGGAACCATCTAGAGATCTAGATCATATGAGATAATAAAGTTGGTACAAGAACAAGAAGTAAGTCTTTAAACTCAAGTTGTTTAATTTGTGAGTTTGAGCCAAAATCTATCAATGTTGCACTTGATAATGAAAAATGGATAAGTGCTATGAATGATGAGATTGAGAAGATTGATAAGAACAAGACATGGTCACTTGTGCCAAGACTAGATAACAAGAATTTCATTGGTACTAAATGGATATTCGGGAATAAGCTAAATGAGAATGGAGAAGTCACAAGAAACAAAGCAAGACTAGTATGCAAGGGGTATGCACAAGAGGAAGGTAATGACTATGGAGAAACCTTTGCACCCATTTCTAGGCTAGAAGGTGTAAGAATGCTACTTGCTTACGCTGTATTCAAAGGATTCAAGGTATACCAGATGGATGTCAAGTCAACATTCCTAAATGAAATACTTGAAGAAGAGGTATACATTGAGAAACCATAAGGGTTTGTAGATCCAGACAAGGGAAACATGGTATGTAGACTTCATAAATCCTTGTATGGATTGAAACAAGCTCCTAGAGCCGAGTATGAATGAATTCATTCCTATCTTATAAGTATTGGATTTGTAAGGACTAGTGAAAACAATAATCTTTATTTGAAGGAAGATACTGATGCTAACACTTTGATTATTGAAATATTCATTGATGACATCATATTTGGAGGCAATGATATGCTATGCAAATCATTTTCTAATGAGATGAGCAAAGAGTTTGAGATGTCTATGTTTGGAGAGATCAATTTCTTTCTTGGTCTATAGATCATTCAACAAAGTGAAGGTATTTTCATTACACGGTCCAAATACATTAAAGAGGTCCTGAAAATATTCAAGATGGAAGATTCTAAACTAGTTGGAACACCAATGGCTATTGGATGTAAGTTGACAAAGGAGGACAATAAAACATAGGTAAATCAGAATTTGTACAAATCAATGATTGGAAAACTCATGTATGTTGTACACACTAGACCAGATATTGCACATGCAGTAGGAATAGTTGCTAGATTTTCTGCTAACCGCAGGGAATCACATATGACTGATGTGAAAAGGATTTTAAGATATATGAAGAATACTAAGGAATATGGATTATGGTATAGAAGAGAAGGAAAATTTGAACTTAAGGTGTTTACTGACGCTGATTGGGCTAGAAATCTTGATGATCGAAAGAGCACAACTGGAGGAGCATTATTTATGGGTGACAGACTTGTCACATGGATTAGCAAGAAGCAAGGATGCATCTCTTAGTCTACTGCAAAAGCAGAGTATGTTGTTGTTGCTGCAAATTTCTCAAATATTGCATGGATCAAATAGTTACTGGAAGGTATGCATATGAAAATCCTAGAGCTAGTAATAATCTATTGTGATAACACCAGTGCAATAACCATTTCCAAGAATCTAGTCATGCATGCTAAGACTAAACACATTGCAATCAAGTATCATTATTTAAGAGAACAAGTTCAAGAAAATGAGGTGACACTTGAGTATGTGCAATCCAAAGAATAATTAGCTGATATCTTCACCAAGCCACTGGCCAAGGATACATTTGAGTACTTGAGAAAGAGACTAGGGGTCAAACCCTTGTCTATCAGTCAGTAAAATGACTAGAAGGCTGCATCAACCTACATATTATCAGAATATCATACATTTTGATGCAAGCAAAGAGATGAACTTCAAAGCTACATCTATATACAGACAGGTATATATCTTCACCGAGCACTAGAGCATATTGCTGATGGATAAGGGAAATTCAAGGAATATATTATGGATGGAGAGAAATGATTATTTGACATGAATGTCAGATATTTGTAAGATATTTGTTTGGCATTGTTTTCAAAGGGATAGAAATTATCCATATTATCAAATCTTTCAGGAAAGGGAAAGAGATTATCCATTATCACTTTACTCCACTAGGGAGAGATTATATCCTTAGGGAGAGAAATTGTATGGAAAGATTATACAAAGGGAGAGTTGCTGACAAGAGAAAAAGACATCAAAAGAGAAAGAATAGTCAAGGGAGAGAAATTGACACAAGGAAAGAATACAACACATTAGAATACAGAGAGCTACAAGAGTCAAATCTAAGCTAAAACATAGCTTACCGATGGTCAAACATTTATCGGTTATCAGAACACAAAGATTAATAGTGTGATGAATCTCAACTATTGTATTAGAAATAGTATAGTGTGATAATATAGTATCTTTCCATCAATGCCAAAGGGAGAGATTGATGACATGTAATTGATTGAATGTTTGACAATGTTAAGTTGAAGATAATGAAAGGCATTAAATCAATTAATGTATTGTATTGTCATTGATGTGAACTTGATATCATCTATACGGTCATGTACATAATGACAAAGAATTCAAAGAATAAAAGGAACAAAGGTTATGCTTTCAACAATGCATAAAACTCAAGTATTCACTAAGTGACAAACAACACCAACGGAGTGCACACCGACGGTCAAAGAAAAGAAGAACAGTCATAGGGATACTCGATGATCAGAAGCATAGTGTTGCCCAATGAAGCAAAACCACAGTGATGCCTGATGAGAAAAGTCAGAAGGTTTCCCAATGAGTAAAATTCTAATGATTCCTAATGGATGGAGATCATGAAGCTAACTGGAGTCTCACCGATGGAGCTGTTAGTTGTCACTGATGACTAACTATAGTAGTGACCGACAGAACAAAGAGTTCAGAAAATAAAAAAATATCTAGCTGGTAAAGCTAAAAATAGACTTAACTGGTTGTCTACTTTGTTTTATTTGACTAGAGCTAAGTGATTGATTTAAAGATGATTTGTACAGTTGGCAAGAAGATATCTATGAGAAAAATCAGGAGTTATGCTTTAAATCTAATTGGCTGGATTGTTTTTCACGCCAAGAATCAAGAATCAAGAATAAAGAAACAATGAATATCATGTATATATAAGAGAAAATATTAATTCATTAATGAATGGGATTAAGGGGAGTGAATAGAAAGAGGATGCTTAAGAGAAACTGATGAAGAAAAACTTCATGTAGTGTTGATCAAACAAGCTGAAGGAAGAGCTAAGGAATTCTACAGACACCGATGAATAGTGAGCACAACATCACAAAGCAGAAAGTATGGAGCACAAAGGATTGAATTAATACATTGGTCAGAGAGGTAATGTACTTAAATAGATCTAAAAATATGCAATTCAAAGTTGCAATATGAATATTCATAGTGTTTTAGTTTAACCATTGAAGCATCAAGTCTCTTAACCAAGTAGGACTTAACTGTCTTCTATATATTGAGGTACATCTCAAGGAGTGCCAAAAAGATTGATTCATAAAAGTAGCATTGGACTTTCCTGATACCTATTGATAGTCTAATATGGAGGCTGATTCAAGGATGGTAGCAATAGATGCCCGATACTAAGTGACAACCTCTATGTATAAAATCCTCTAACAGGGTCGCACTTAATAGTTTATTTGTAACCTTTAACAAGGTTAGCTCCTAACAAGGCTCACTTCAGAAGAGTGAAAATTTGGGGTACCGTTCCTAGTGGTTTTTCTGTTAACAGGGTTTCCATGTTAAAAATTAATGTGCTATGTGTGTATGATTCATTTCTTTACTGTCTTGCATCTTACATAGCTAACTCTAAATTGATCAGTATACTCTACTTATTTAGTGAGTTTCGGTAAATAGTTATATTGCTTATCAGTAATCAAGAAAGAATAAGGATTGATAGATAAAATTGACAGACAGTTAATCATTATTAGTATTTTATGTCATGCATCTTGTAGGGACATAATAATCTAAGATTTATTGATTGGTGGTTAAGTTTGAAGGATAAAATTTGAAGCCACTGATTCACCCCCTCCCCTCTCAGTTATTACTAACAATCCAGTTGTAAGAAAATTCAAAAGAGATTAATCTTGACCACATACAACACAAGATATCAATCAACCAAAATAAATCATTGATATAAAAACATTTCACATAACAAGGTGACTAGGGGTAGTCACACTCAAGGGAGTAGTCACTTCACGACATCCAAGATATTTCATGTTAGTTGCATTAGAGTATGCACACAATCACTCAAGTAAGACAATTTGCTATATTTTTAACATCATCTCTATGCAACTTCATGCAATTATGAATTCTACTCTATTACTAACATTAATATTGCGGGAGCGAGAGGGAGGAGGAGGAGAGGAAAGAGCGGGAGAGAATTTTGAATTTTGAAACTGGAGGAAAGATGGGAGCTGATGGATCTGCTATGGGATCTACAATAGAAGGTGTTGATACTGATGTTAGATCTATGGAAAAAGCTAGAGGATCTACGTTGGTACTGTCCAACAAGGATAATCGGTCAGAAATGGGGCCAGAGGCAAAAAAATCAAAAGATTCGAATGTTGGGGGAGAATCATCTGAAGGTAAGTCACATGGTTTTTCCACTAATCAAGTGAAAGGGAAATGGGTGGGTCTCTTTGGTATAAAACCCTTGGGCAAGTCTTTATTCCCCAAAATTAATATTTTAACAAACCCATTGAAAGGAGAGTTTGGTATTGATATAACTGATATGTTAGTGGAACATATGGTTTCAATCATGGATTCTACTTTGGTAGGAAAATTTTTGGGCCCAAGACCGAATATAGATTTAGTTAGATCCTCTATGGACAAGAAATGGAGGCTGAAAGGTCAAGTTGATGTAGTTTCTATGCCTAAAGGTTTTTTCTCCTTTAAGTTTTCAAATGGGAAAGATATTTCTAAATTTTTGTGTGGGGGTCCCTAGATGATGAGAAAATCCTCCTTATCTCTACAAAAATGGATGACCAGCCTTGACTATAATGATAGTTTTTTACAGCAACACTAGTCTAGGTTCATCTACCTGGGATGCCTCTAGAATATTGTAATGAGGACATTCTAATCACTATAGCAGGTGCCTTTGGGGAGATTCTATCTATTGATCCAATGATAGAAGCTAGAACAAGACAAGTGTATGTAAGGATTTGTGTCAACATTTAACAGAATATAGATCTTCCTCAGGTGATAACCCTAAAATTGAAACTGGGGTCATGGATCCAAGAGGTATAATATGAGTCTATGCCTTTGCATGCTTCATATGTAAGAAATCTGGTCACTAGGCTAAACATTGCCCCCAAAAGTCTCAAAAGGAAAAGAAGAAGGACCGAGATCAAAACAAAGGACAGAGAATGGAATGGAAAAGAAAAATAGAGGAAACTAATGTCATCCCAAAAATTTTGGATGGAAATAGGGATCAGATGGATGAAAGAATGTATGAAAAAATAAATGAGAATAATCAGAAGGAGAAAAAAGGGGAAGCACAAAAAACTCAAGTTCAAGAATTAGTAAAGCAAGTTCCTAAAGAAAGGACAAATGAGTCCACAAGCCAGAAAACATCTACAGAAGAAAAAGGGGAACCTTTCACAAGAGAAACAAAACATAATGAATCAAGGATAGAAAAAAATTTGACTCCTTCCAAAGGAGAAGAAAAAGAAATGGACTCTAAAGAAGATGAGATTTTGGTAGAAACAGAAATAAAACAACTCAAAGGTCATAGGAAAAACCAGAGAAGGAGAATGATGCAACTAGGGGAAGCAAAAAGGATACCCTAGCTAATCAAAATCAGAAAGATAAATAGAAAAATAAGAAAGATATAGATCCAGAGGACAAGGAAAACTCTTGGTCAACTGTGGGATACTCAAAGAGGGGATCAGGTAAGAAAGGCTCAAAATCCCCTAAAGAAAACTACTCTTCTTATGAGATGAACTCTATCTCAGGAAAGATAACTAAGATCTCCTCAATGGGGAAGTCGATAAAGAAGAACGGAGGTAAAAACCAAGAGTCCTGACAAGAGGTCAGCAAAAATTAGATATAGAAACACCAAAACCATAAAAAGGAAGGAAATCAGAGAAAAATCAAAGGGAAGAGGAAGCTAAACAGATAATTGTTGATGGAAAACAACTCACTATCCATCAGGTTTATTTTCAATCCCTAAATGAAGATTATTTCTTGGAACATTCGAGGACTCAATGGTCCTCATAAGCAAGATGTAGTTAGGAATTTAGTTAGACATTCTAAACTGGATATCCTTTTGATTCAAGAAACTAAGATGATCAAAGAAAAAACTGAGAATTTTAAATTGTTAAAAAATGGGAATTGTTTTGGTAGTAGTTCTGAAGGGGATTCTAGGGGATTGGCTATCTTCTAGAATCAATCTTGCTTTGACTGTCAGTTCCTAAAAGAAGAAGAAAAAAATTTAGCAGCCAAAGTTTGGAGCTTAAAGGATAATTTATCTTGGACCCTTATAAATGTGTGTATAGTCAAAAAATGGAAGCACTTCCATTTTAGATGTGTTTATCCTTCTGAGTAAGTTGTTTGGGGTCATGACAAGTTCCTTGAATGGTTTCCTGATCTTAACATGGCCTCTCGCCTATTTTGTCCCTCTTTCCACTCCTGATTAGCCTGATTTCTACATTCTGAACTGCAGAATTTTGATTTTGGGCTTCAGGGTTAGGGTCGACCTTTCAGGTCTATGTCAACCTTGACCTTGACCTTGACCCAGGGTTCAGATCCCGGGGTCTTACAACTTTTGGAGGTCAGCCTTTGCAAAAAGTTTTTCCCGCTTCCGGGTTGGCTATTTCGGGTTCTGAAGCGTTGATTCCTAAATTATATTTAATATAGGTCCTCTCCTAGGGGTAAAGGCTTTAATGGGAATTTAATCCTCCTATGTAGGCCTCCTTAGAAGATTGTGCCCTAATTTTGTATAAAAGGGAAGTTTTCTCTCTCATTTTCTCTAACTCTTCTAAGCATCAAGAAGGGATACTAAGTTCTCTATTGAAGTCTATGCATCCTTGAGAAATTGAGAAACGTCATCAAGCAAGAAATCAAGAAATATTTCAAGCAAGCATTCATCCATTCAAGTATCCATTTTCATGAAGGAGATTCATTGGAGGCCATTTAAGGATTGAAGCTACATAGTGCCCTTTTGGTGATCTCTCCATCCACCTTCTTCCAAGCCTGTTCCAAATTCAAGAAACCATTCAAGACTTGGTGTTGGAGATCTATAAGAAAGATATTGAAGACATCCTACCTTTCTACATTCTACATTTGAAGCATACTAGTGGATTCAAGGATTCGAATCCACCACAAAGACTCTTTCAAGCAAGGTGAATTTATGCATTTACTTTGTCCATTTCTATAATTTCAATTACATATATTTGAGGTTAATTCCAAAACTAGGGTTTGACCAAGGAAAACCCCTCCCCAAAAACAAAAAATCCCCTTTTTCTTGTAGGTATAGGTACATAATAGTTGATTTGAGACCAGATCTGGATACCCTTTTTAGCTTTCTTTCAGACGGTGCGAATAGAATTTCTGTCAGACCTATGTAGGTCAGGGTCAACATTATTGGGTCAGGGTTGACATTTGTGGGTTAAGGTAAACATTTTTCATAAGATGACATTAGAACAAAAAAATATTTCTAGGTTTTGTTTATCTCTGCATTCTAGTTCGGGATCAACTGTCAATTTTTCCAGAAACTGTCTACAGACCTCAGAAAACATCATTCTTTGATCTGCAATATTTCAAGGTTAGTGTATTCCTCCTACCTCTTCAATTACTATCATACATCATTTCTATACATATAATTAATAGAATTTAAGGTATCTCTCTTGTTATTCTCGCTTCCAAATAGTTGATTCATTTGTGCATTTGCCCTTCCTTGGGGTGGATCAATTTGGATCTTACATTTGTGCATTTGGGAATAAAAGAGGAACATCTTATTTTCTCCCTAATCACAATATACAATCAATCAATGCAATTCAATTAAGGTTAATAAAATCTAGGCAAGTCAAAGGACAATTTACACATTTCCTATTTCAAACATTATATTTCAAGATAATCAATAATCTATCAAACCCTTCTTCCTTGACACATTATACATTCTTAATAAACATATCTCTATTTCAATCCTCCTTGTTACATTTTAATAACATTCCAATTTCATATCTTACATTTTGGTGACATCTATTTCACATGTTACAATGTGTATGCCCCCAATACTAAATCTGAAAGACTTAAGCTTTAGAATAAGTTGCATGATCTGATGGAAACTAGTTCAGAGAAAAAAATTCTTATAATGGGAGATTTTAATACTCCCTTAAAGAAGGAAGATATAATGGGAGTAAATTTATCACAAGTGGAAAGTAGGGTAGATTTGATGGATTTATTTATTAATGAAGGGCTATTGGATGTTGATATGGAAGAGATTAATTACACTTGGTCTAATCATAGGGTATGACTTGATCTTATTCAAGTTAAGCTTGATAGGGTGCTGATCAATCCAGAATTGTATACCAAGTTCTCTTGTGCCCTTTCTTCTCTTACCAAAATTGGCTCGGACCATTTTCCTATTTCCTTTAATTTTCTTCCTTCAAAGGAAAAATAAATTCTCCCTTTAGATTTAAGAAGATGTGGCTAGACCACCCTGATCTGGAAAATAAAATAAGGGATTGGTGGAATATTGAGGTGGAAGGAACTGCAATGTTTAAAGTGGTTAAGAAACTGGCTAATGTGAAATCTAATTTTAAATAATGGAACAAGAATGTATATGGGGCCATTTTCCAATCCTAAAATAAAACCCAAATGGACCTAAAAGAAATTCAGGAGGAAATTCAAAGAAATGGTCTAACTGAAAAACTGAAAACCCAAGAGAATTTTGTCCTTGTAGATCTTCACAATATCATTGCTAAAGAGGAGAATTTTTGGAGGCAGAGATCCAGATCTCTATGGTTGAAAGCAGGAGATAAGAATACCATATTTTTCCATCTTAATACTCTTAAACACAAGGAAATAAACAAAATCCATTCCTTGTCTACTACTAAAGATAAAATTAGTAAAGAAGATGAAATAAGGGAAGAAATGTTGGGGTACTTTGCGACCTTGTTATCTAAAGATCAAAATCTTAACTTAGAAGACCAAAGGAAATTACTTTCTTTGATTCCTTGTAAAGTGGATAATCCTTCCAATGTCCTCTTAAAAGCTATTCCTTCAGATATTGATATCAATAAGGTAGTATTTTCTTTTGAAGGAGAGAAATCTCTAGGTCCTGATGGGTTTTAGATTTTTTCTTCTAGCAGTTCTAGAGAATCACTGGTAAAAATGTTTGTTCAGTGGTTAAAGAGTTCTTTGGAACTAAGTTTATTCTGAAGGAACTAAATTCTACTTTTATAGCTCTCATTCCTAAAAATGCTGGAGCTGATACTGTTGATGGATTTAGACCAATAAGTCTTTGTAACTCCTTATACAAAATCATTTCAAAGGTCATTACCACTAGACTATTGAGATTACTGCCTAATCTGATTTCTCCTCAACAAAATGGTTTTATTCCAGGAAGATAGATCCTGGATTCTATTATTGTGGTGAATGAGAATATTCATTCTCTCTATGCCTCTAAAAAACAAGGATTCTTGATGAAATTGGATTTTTCAAAAGCCTATGACAGAGTGGACTGGTCTTTTCTTTCTAATATCCTTAGGTATTTTTTCTTTGATAAAGATGTGATAAGAATTATAATGCAATTCATTTCTACTGTGACTTCTTCTGTGCTTGTTAATGGGGGATCCTCTAATTTGTTTCATCCCACAAGAGGTTTGAGACAAGGTGATCCAATTTCCCCCATTCTCTTTTCTATAATGGTGGAAAGCCTTGGGAGGTATATCAATAGTATGGTGATAAAAGGTCAGATCTCTGGTCTCCAACCTTCCTCTGCTCTGCAAAAATGTTCACATGAACAATTTATGGATGACACTATAATGATGGGGGAAGCCTCTGTTAAGGAAGCAAAGAACATGAAAAAGGATTTGAATAACTATACTAATACTTCTGGTCAATCTATAAACTGGGAGAAAAGTTCCCTTTTTTTCAGAAACACTCCTGAAGAAAGATAAAGGAAGATCTCTGCTATTTTGGGTTGCAAGATTGGGAATTTTCCCTCTTCCTACTTATGTCTCCCTTTATGTCATAAACCTAATGATTCTTTCTGGAATGGCATCCTTGAATGATTTCACAACAAGCTAGAAGGATGGAAAGGAGATACTCTTAGTCAAGCAGGAAAAGTTCAGCTTCTGAAATCAACTCTTCAAAACCTTCCAGTCTATCCACTCAGTCTTTTCAAAATTCCTCAGTAGTTTGCTGACTTGATTGAAAAAATATAGAAAATATATCTCTGGTCTGGAGTTGAAGAAAAGAAGAGGTTAAGCCTTGTGGCCTAGGAGGTGGTGTGTAAACCTAAGAAGTTTGGAGGGCTTGGAATCAAAAGTATTAAAAATACTAATAAGGCTCTACTGACAAAATAGTGCTAGAGAATCTTTGAAGAGGAGAAGGAATGGAAAACTATTATCAAGAGAAAATATCATCTAAGCTCTTTGGAGGAAATTTTAAGGTATCCTTTGGATATCAAAGGTTCTTTCATTTGGAACAACAATAGGAAAGGCAAGGACCTGATTAGAAAAGGGATAAGATGGAAGCTTGGAAATGGCAGGAAGATAAATTTCTAGAATGATAATTGGCTGAAGGAAGAAGCTCTTAATGAGAAGTAGGAATGGATGCCAATGATTCTGGACTATAAAGATAAAATTGGGGAAAATTTTTCAGACTATTGGATCAATTAGGAATGGGTTGACCTTAGCTCTTTTGATGAGAACCTCAACTTGGTCAATAAACATCTTAATCTTTGGTTTTTAAGAGAAAATGAATAAGACTCTTTGATTTGGGGTCTGGAGGCAAACAGAAAATTTTATGTTTCTTCTACTTTTTCCCTTCTCTTCTCCCAGGAAGATCACCCAATTAGTTCTCAGGTATGGAACAATAAGCTTATACCTAAAATTAACATGTTTTTTTGGCTGCTTGTTCAGAAAAATTTTTAACTATGGAGAATCTCTGTAAAATAGGTCTTAGTATGCCTAATAGATGTATTCTTTGTTGCTCTGAAGCTAAAAATTGTAATCATCTCATGATTCATTGTACTTATACTTGTAAAGTGTGGGACTATGTCTTCAATCATTTCAACCCGGAATGGGTGAAACCTAATAACGTTCAAGACATGGTAAAACAATGGCATTGCCCCTTTAATGGTAAAGAAGCCAAAGATCTTTGGAGGTTGTTTCTTCCTCACTTCACTTGGAGAATTTGGAAGGAGAGAAATAACAAATTCTTCAGAGAAAAAGTCTCATACCATGAGATTATGGCCAATTGCATTTGTAGAAGTTTGCTGGAAAATTTTAAAAGTTCTCTCCCTAGAGACTCCCCCTTAAGAATGCTCAGATTTTAAATGATATTCTTAATAGGAAAAATTAGGGGCATAAAGACAAGGATTCAAATTTGAGGGAAAAAACAAGATGGTTTGCACTGCCGATTGGCTCGGTCAAAGGTAACTTTGATGGAGCAGCTAAAGGGAATTTGAAAAGAGCTGGAGTGGGAGGCATAATAAGAGACTTGGCTAGAAATTGTTTGGGAGTTGTTTCTACCCTTTGGGATTTCAAACAAATCATGTTTATGAAGTGATGGAAGCTCTTCAAGTCATTATCATGGCTAATGAAATGGGTTATTCAAATTTTGGTTGGAGGGAGATTCACTAAACATAATAAACTATATTAATGGTAAGAATGAAGCTTCTTGGAAAATTGGCCACATAATTGATAAAAAAAAATCCTTAATGCTTCTTTTTAAAGAAATTCATATAACCCATGTATTTAGGGAAGGAAATAAGTCAGCAGATGGCTTTGCTAATGTGGGGGCCCAAATTGACATCACTCAATCATGGAAAGGGGAATCAGATCTCAATATGGAGATATTATGTCTTATCATGTACGATAAGATTAACCATATTGAAGGATCAATTAAAACCAAAATTAATGATGAGTAGATCACTTAAGATTAAGAGTGATGATAACTGTCAGTTGAGGGATGTGAGAATCATGAAGAATGTGACATCGCATGGTTTGTGGGTTTTATCTAGCATTTTGAAACATAAAAATCACAACAGTATTACTTTTCTACCCATTCACTCTCAGAAAGTTTAGAACTCTTTGGTTAAAATGGGTGGAGGTCTGAAGAGGGAGGAGCCGATGGACTATACAAAGTGGAAACAAAATAAAAAAGTTTGGAAAAGGCTGAAGAAGGGTGGTGTGACCTAGTATATGGAGAAACTACATGGATGGGACAAAGAAATAACTAAAAAATTTGTAGACGGCTGGAATAACGGAAAGATGAATATCTGGGGTACATCTTTTACTCTGACTATGAGCATAATTTAAGAGATTATGAGTCTTTCCAGTGAAGGAATGAAGTTTTATAGGGACAATAAATGCATTGGGACTCAATCTTTCAAAATATTCCCAATATCTAAAGAAGAAGAGGCCCTTCTGAGCAAAGGGACGGGTGATTATGTGGACATTAAAAAAATTAAGAGTCACTGGGATAACATTTTTACTGTCATGATTGAGTATTTCACCCTAGATGGTCGCTACTCTAAAATTTACAACCTTCACTTTGTTCTTGAAAATCATTTTTGTCATAACAAAAAAGTGTCATTTCCCTTCTATCTTTTGATCTCTCTAAACAACAATGTCATGGAGCATAGGAAAAAAAGATAGAAACCCGGTGCTTCATTAAGGGATTATTTTTTTAATTTCAGAATACACCAGAAATCAAATCCCAAAATGCATTCCCAAAAGGGTTAAAGGGAATGCAAAGCAAATTAAGTTTTATATAAATAAGGAGAACCTGAAGAAAAGGGTTAGGAGTAAGAAAAAGGAGAATCTAGACAAGAAGGAGGAGATTGAAGACCAAACCCTTGATAGTCAGGGTAATGAAGAAGAGATTCAAGAAGAGGAGAAGGAGGAAACACCCGTGACTAAAGAGGAAGATCAAGAGATAAATGAGGAGGTTGTGGTGAAATAAAAAGATGAACATGTGAATAAGGAGGACACCTAGATGAGTGAGGAGGAAATTCCCTTGAATGAAGAAGATGAGAACAGGGTAAATGAAACCGGAAATCAAGAAGAGGAAAAAGAAGAAGAAGAGAAAGAGGGAGATGACAAGGAGGAAAAAAATGAAGAAGTAAATGATGGTAATGACAAGGAGGAGCATATAGAGAAGCCAAACTTGAAGGCTGGTAACAGGAAAAAGAAAAGACAGAGAACAAACCCTGACCACAATACTATGGCAAGGTTTGAAATTGATGATAGAATTCCAAAGAGAAAGGAGGATCATGGGGCCAACATGGAGAATTGGCTCAATGAGGAAATAAAGGACATAAAGCAGCACCTAAATGAAATGCAAGAAGCTATGGAGCCCTTCAAAACCAAGCTGGAAGAAATGGAGGAGGAATTGCTGATTAATGTAAATAATAACAACAGAAATGAGGAGATTACAGCTAGAGTCAATGCACTTGTGGAAGAAAACCTGAAAGACATGAAAAATCAAATCAGCCACAATGGGCATATGATAAGTATTATTCTCAAGCATAGAAACGTAGGGTTGAAATTCTCTCTTCAAAATATCAAAGCTTTATATGCCTACTTAGAGAGTAGTCTACTAGAGATTACTACAATCACAATAGATGAAAAAGCTGGGAGCTCGGGCTCGGGTACCAAAACCCAAAGTGATATAAAAAGGAACATTCCAGAGATTCCAAAGGAGATGAAAGTGCTGAAAGAGTCCATTGATAAAATGGAAGACATGCAGAAAGAGGATGAGGAATCCTATGAAAGTATGAAGTATTTTTTATTTTTCAGTGTTGGAATCTGGGCTAGAAGTTGTGCTAGAAACTATGATGGAAACTGTGTTTCTTTTTGGCAGTTTTTTGTTTTCCTTTTTTGAGTTAATGGGGGTTTTTCGGGGTCCTGATTTTTGTTCATAGCAAGATTTATATGTTTATAAGGGTTGTTGATGCTTATCTCTAGTAACTTTATGTAAAATATTTTGGGGTCCTTTCAAAACTTGTATTTACATTAATCAAAAACATTAATATTTAATCAATCCTTTGCAAAATGCTACAATTAGGTTGAAAAGTTACAAGAGTTCTACTATGGATACAATGCATAATTTATTTAGGGACTTAGATCCTTTACCCAATTAATCTAAAACAATAAGGTACAATTCCCATATCCATTAATGTATTCCTCCTAATGAATGATATACATCTGAATTATGCACAATGTATTGAACAAAAAAGAATTTACTTTCCAATTTCCATATTCAGTCATATTCCTCAGAGTTGATTTACAAAACTCACAAAATATAGTTCATATAACTCAAATAAAGTCAATTCAATACAACATACGAGTCTATTCATACATGATCAATAACGTCACACTCATAGGGATAAGAAATAGGTCACTCAAGAGAAATTGCAAGTCACTCAAAGAGAAAGAAAACAAGCAACAAGGAGTTCTTCAAACTAGGTCTCCATCATCACAACATATCACATACAACATATTTAAAATATCATGCGATAATAGATGAGGCAGTCCAGTGACCATTACCAAGTCCTCACACAAAGCCAAAAGAAACATCCACCTGCTCACTATCAAAAAGCACTACTATAGATGATTACAAACTTCATGAGCAACGATGAGACTAGAGACCCTAGAGTTTCAATCATAGATCCTAGCACAATTTGAGCCTCAATAGGTATCCACCTATAACAAACAAGACAAAACATCACTCCCAAATCAAGTGGGAAGAACCAAATACATGAATAATATATCATAAACAATGACTCTAAATACATAAGGAGATATGTGTTAACATGCACTACTAACCAACTAATGGGCACACAATTTTCCTAGATCTCTTAGTGTAGAAACATATGCTCTGATACCAAGTGTAATTCCCCACCAGGGAACCCAGGAGAACTAACCAACCAATGAAACTAAGTTAACAAAATATATATATTTTTAAATGTTTTCAAACAATAATGTTAACAATGTGGAAGCAACACATAGAGACAAATGACATCCACATTAATACAACTCAACCAAGGTTACAAATCTTAGGGGTTCCTTGATGTAGAATTACTTAAGAAAACTAATCTACAAAAACAACTATAAAGAACTGACATAAGGATACATCAATTGAATCCAATAATATACATCTCATAAAATAAGACCACATATACAACTGAATCAACATCTACTACACATGTCATAGGGTATGCAATAATATATAACAATACAATACATCCTTGAAAGGATGTCAACCCATATATGTATGGTACAAATATGCAACTCATGAAACTGATCAAGTCTCCAGAAGAATAAGAAGATAGAAGAAGAAGAATTGCTACAAGGATCATCCAAGCATGAAGATGAACATCAGATCTCAATGGTAATAAGAATCACTACCACCCAACCATGTGAAACCAAAGGTCCACTCCCACTGTGCTGAGCAGATAATAAAAGGCCCACTCACACGGGTATACAACAAGAAGGAAAACATCATAGGTATACAATACCATCATGAAGGAATGCATAGGAAGATCCTATAAGCTCTCTGAATCACACTAAGGAAATATAAAAAATACCAGAGGTAACAGACACACATAGGATAACCTAATATGTATATAGGAAGGTGTCATCATGTATGTCTAACCCTTGAGTTTTGTCCTAGAAATCCCTCAATGGATCTAGACACTCAAGTGACCATACATAGTGTCAATGACCTCTCACACTATCAAAGTCACTAACTATGCCAGACACACACCCCTCAAGATAGAAAATATCATCTCATCCTCCATCTTAGCGTATAATAGCACTCAAGCATGGGTGAGGACTTATATCTTATTAGATTATACTAAAGCACCCTAATAAATTATTATGTTATCACTTGTTATGAATACTTACAATAAATCATCCTAGAAACCACTTGTGAGCTCTGACACTTATTGAAAGAAACGCCCTACTATACAACTAGGTAACCTACCCTAGGTTCACAAAAGAAAATCATAAAGGTATATCATAAAATTATTCACTGATTCTCTCTCATATAGGGATACACCCTCAGAGAATCACAAATAATATCAAAGAGAAGAACATAACTCTCAGAACTGGTTCTTTCCCATACAAGAACTATTGGTTCTCAATTAACCAAAACCACTTAGAATACTCTCACAAGATCACATAAGACTAGTTCAACAACCAGGTTGGGTAAAAATATCAAGACTCAAAATCAATCTCAACAAGAACATGCACTGAAGTACACAAAACACCAAAGAAATAGAAACCCCAAAACCTCTGGTTTTACATCCTAATAGCCAACTAATCCCAACAGACAACCAACACATTACAGTATCGTAAAAGGGAAAGAAACACACAATCTTTTAAATTAGTCACTCAGAAGACACATCATCCCATAATGAGTACGATTCTAGAAAGGCAATAAAATTCAGTGGTAAACTCATTTATAGTAACACTATGCAAATTAGTTTATCTAATAAAATTACTATCTACAATATAATTCAATATTCCAAAGAAAATGTACATTAAGCCTTTATAGATTAATTTATAACATCCACCTCATATAAATTAATCTAATCAATAATTACAAAAATTTGACTATAATTACAAGTAAATGTTTATTGGAAAAATTCACATGGAATAGAGTGACATACATAAATCATCACAAAGGTCGTAGTTTGATTAGAAACAATCAATTCTCTTAAAGACTTCACGTAACAAAAGTTCATGTATAAAGACGAACAAATATAACTGAAAGTATCCATCTATTTATACAACGTTCAATTAAACATGCAAAGTTGTTACTATAGATAAATCATGATTACCTAACCAAACTAGACAACAAATTTCCCTATTTACTAACCAACAATTAACATCTCTAATCCACGAAATTACTTAAGACAACTTCCCTCATTAGAAACAATAGTCTAAAACCAAAGATAATATTAATATCCCATATTAATTAATATTCTAAATTAATAACCTTTATTAATTAAAAATAATAACAATAGTAATAATATGAACTAATAAATATTAACAACACAAAAATCATTAATATTAATAGTCAACTTAATATCCAAATAAACTATAAAATAACCTATTACTTAAATTAATAACAAAGGTTCTTTCATTATTAATTAAAACATATTCTAATTAATTTAAATCTAACTCCAATCTTAAATAAAACTATTTTAATAAATTACCCTTTTTAATAAATAAATTTTAAACAAAATTAAAAACGTAAATTGAAATTTAAAAAAAAAACAATAATAAAAAAAAATATTAATTAACACTGCGTTGGGGGTGAGGGGTCTCAGCCCCACCCCAACTGCATCCCCTTACAAAAGGGTACCACGGGGGCATGTGGGCCCTGTGACCTTTGGCCTTGGGGAGCCTACGGCCCGCAGGACATACCCACAGGTCCACATCAGCCCTGCAACAGTGGTAGGGGGTGGTGGTGGCCCCCACCACTCCAAACAATGCCTTCTAAATTTTTTTAAACATACACTTTGCATTGTTTTAAAATGTTCTTAAAAAAAAAAAATTTAAAATTATATTTTGTAAATGAAAAACCAGGATATAATATATATATTATTATTTTTTTATTTTTTTAGACCAGTCTGTATTTTTACAGCAAGGGTCTTTTTTAAAATTTTAATTTTCAATAACAATAATTAGAACAAACTTTTCTTTTCAAGAATAACTTAATTTAGAACATATTTTTTAATATTAGGGATATTTTCTCTCAATCAAGCTCAATAATAAAGTAACCAGGGATTTCTTTCTTTGACATGCAAATTGATAAAAACAAGAAATTCTTGTAAGTTAATATTAATTTGTTTATTTATCTCAAGAAGAGTTTTCTTTCTTTTAAGCATGCAAATCAACTCATTTGAGTTGTTTTCATGCAGATCTGATCCCAGTTTTGGCAAGAACATGGCAAAGGAAAGTTTTCTACTTTCAAGGTATGATATTTAATAGATCAAAGGGTTTAAACCTTTTCTTGGAAAATAATCATCAATTTTCCCACAAAAGGACTTTTTGCCCAAATTGAAACCCTAAAGGCAATTTTGAAAAAATTCATTTCCACATGAAAACTCTAATGCCCATTTTGCATCTAACACCCAAAAATGAAATCCTTATGTCCACAAGCACAGATCTAATATGTAAAATTGAAGGAAACACAAAATCAAACCAAGATCATATTTCTTCCATTTAATCCATAAACCACACAATAACCAATCAAGGAAGATCACACAAAGGACCCTAGTTTTTTGGATGCATGGAAGACAGGGACCTGAAAGTGAGAATTAACATGAACAAGATCCTACCTTAATAACTCATGAGAGGAATTAATTCCCAAATCCAAGGAATGGTCAATCCAATAATGCTCCAAAAATTCTCTCAAGCCTTCACAAATCCTCCATCACATGATTTTCCATTTTCCATTGATTGAACAACCTCCAAAATGACTTTCAATCCAAGGATATAGAAAACTAAGAAATTAGGTTTTCAAAAGTGAAAACCCTAAAGGGAATATCAATTATCTAATTAATAATTAAAATAAGTCCTTTATTTTCAATTTTCACTTAAAGCATATTGCATAACTCAACTTTATAATATAAAAGTAAGGTGTTAAATTGAAAATGCATATGAGAATATTTCAATTAAATAAATCAATTAATCATGCAACTTAAAGCAATATTCAATAAATCAACTTTGCACAATTAATTAAAATTAATTGAATTTAATATTTATTAAATCTCAATTATTTAAATCAAGACTTAATAATTAAATCAATTATTTAAATATAGACATTTAATTAATATTTAATTATTAAATAGCCATATATTTCATATATCAATGTTTTAACCTTATTAAAGGTGCAACAATTAACATTAATATTTACCATAATTAATCATTAATTAAATCAAGCCAAAAGAATCATTAAATCACCTGAAAAGCATCTAAACAGATAAACAGCTGAAACAAAGCACAACTGAAATAGAAATATGAACACTCATGAATCCACATCACTTGATAGATTCAACCACTAGGATAGTCAATCATATTCTTGTCCAGTTCTAGGACAAAATAAGGGTTTAGGGCATGGATTTAGACCTGATATTATCTCCCCTCTCTTACAATTGAGATATTTCAATAGGGCATGCTCACTCCTTCCAATTCAAGGAAGATGTAGCCTAGTACCTGTAAACCTGTCATCACAAAGATGAGCATATATACGTGCAATAAAGAAAACAATGGTTGAGACTAGTTTATCATGTGGATCTTGTTGAAGCAAGTAACTATGACTCTATCCCATATGATATGAAACATAACAAATAGTAATGCAAAACATCACAATGATCCATGTGTATATAGATATAGGGTCAATATTGTCAAAAAACCTTAATCAAAATGATTTCATAACATAAACATAACCAACATGAAATAATCATAAATAATATGCAAATAGATGATATGATACAACTAACAATGGATCAATAACATAAAGAGAAGTAATACAAGAATATCCTTAAAATTACCAGAAATAACCAACGCAAGCATAAGAAGGCTTAAAAGAGATCAGAAACTGACATTGACAGGAAGAATAAGGGGTAGGTACAAATTTCATAGGTTTTCCAAGTTGAGCTAGACTCCTGGCCTGCTTATTTTATAAGCCAGTAAGTTGACCATTGCAAGTACAGAGTTATACTTTTCTCGTCCCATGGATACGTTTCATCACTGAAAGAATTGTTGGGATTTTCTTAGCCCCCTTATTTTTTTCCTATGTCTTGTGAGGTTCCTTGTGCATAATTCATATAGTTAAGAGTTAGTGTTGTATTTTCCCAACCAATGTTGCATGGTGACTTGAAGAAATCTCTACAATAGTGCTGAGTGATAAATATTATTCTATACACAATCTCTAAATATGAATCATAAAAATACCAGATCCTAGATGAAGAATCATCCTGAGGATAAACTGGAAGGTGAGTTTCCAACCACTTCCAGAGCCAGTCAACCAAGGAAAGAAATTAATGATAAAATTACTCCTCAGACTTGGAGACAAAAGAGCACTAGAGTAGATGATCCCATCTAACCCAGCTAGGAAATAGATGCATCATAAAATTAAGTAGTTGCGGGTTCGGAGTTGGGTGTATATGGGGATTACTACTCTCAAAGGGAAAGAGGTGAATATGGACCAAGATACATTAAGAAGGTAGTCCATAATAAACCTCAAGGACATGAAAGAAGGTCTAGAAGTAAAAGTAGAGGTGAAGAGAATAGGATTGCCCCTAGTTCTCCAAGCTCTCCATCACCAGATAGTCCTCATGTCCACAATTATAGAAGAGAAATAATCCATGAAGAAAGCTCAGGATCTGAAAAAACTCTCCCATATTTTGAGGAATTTTTTGATTAAGTTGATGAATTTGAGAGTAAATTCCATGAGAAAATTGCTATCAGATAACAAAGAGATCAAGAAAAGGAGGATAGGATCAGACAAGCTCAGATTAGAACTGAACAATTAAAAAGTTAATTGCTATACTTAGAGGCAATAAATTCTACCTCTGTACCTAAGAAGGTTGAACAAGAACCTTTTGTCTGACAACTTTATAACACACAAAATCCTAAGGATAAAGGTGAGAAGAAGGCCATAGAAATTGGAATAAATGAACTAGTGACTAAAGAGGTTATGATTGATCGAATATTTAAATTGGATGCTGATTTGGAACAGGATAAGAGAGAGAAGGAGATTATTGCCAAGGAGCTTGAGAAAAAAGAGTTGGAAGTTTTTTCTTTGGAAATGAATAAGAAAATTGAATTTGTCAATAAATCCTCTAGACCTCCTCCTGTTGTTACTACCACTTCAGCACCTGATGCTAATGCTAGAAAAAATATGCATCTAGAAACAAATATTCCACCACCAGCTGGAGCAGGAATTTCTACCACATCAAATGCTAAATCTTCTACTTCTCAAGGTAATAGTTTAGTTCAAAAGATACTTGTCTATGCAGAAAGGTACATACAATTCATTTTTCTTGGTATTCCTGGTTATCCAAATGAAATTCCAAAATAAATTAGAGATAAACTTCCAAATTTTTCTGGCAATAATGTCATTACATGTGAAGAAAATTTAAAGAATTTTATTGATATGATGGATGATTATGAGATTGGACATGATGATGTAATGATGAAACTATTTTTTCAATCTGTTAGGGATACAAAAAAAAAATTCACCTAACTGCAAAGTCATGTGTTTAAAACTCTAAGTAGGGTTCTATATGGAATAAACCCTATTTGTTATGTTTTCAAGCTCTGAGTGCATTGGTCTAAAACCCTAAGTCCTTGGGAACCTATTATAATTCTGGGTTACTTTTTCTCATTCACTTAAAATATTTTAAACCCATGTGTTCATTTTGTCATTGAGCGGGACCATGTCTTTATTTTTCCTAAGTCCCAACGCTTTAATTATTTATCCTAAGGATGCCCCACAAGCCTTTTTTATTTAAATATAATGTGTCATGACACTTAACTTTGATCCAATGGATAGCGCAAAGCCTTGAAGAAAAGATGATCATAAGATATTCATCAAGGCATTGTGCCCAAAGGACACATGTACTTGGTGGGTCTGGAATATATTTAAAGGTTACCATAAAGTTCATGTAAGTTGATTTCAATGTGACGGTCTATGTGAAGCCTTAATCTCAAGATTTGGTGATATTACTATTCAAGGTATTGTGCCTAATTGACATGTGGCGGTTGTCAGATATGGGGGCCCGTTTGAAAAGGATTAATGAATGGTCAAGTTGAAGAAGATCTTATGGCTAGCGTGAAGCCTCAAAAGAAAGATGTGTCCAATCTAAAATTCAAGGCATTGTGCCTAATGGACACATGTAAAGTGGTAGGCCAAATCTGAATTTTAAAGTAAAGGTAACTGCCAGACAACTTAAGTTTCATCCAACGGTGAGCATAAAGCCTCATAGCGGAGATGCAGTAAAAATAACCTTTAAGGCATTGCACCTTCACACTATGTTTCGCAAGTGGGCCTATCTTAGTGTTAGAAAGTAAAGTAAATGATATACATGTTAGATCTAGTCGTGTGGCTGACATATTGCCTCAGGTCAGTCATGAAATATTTTTTAGTCATTAAGGCATTGCGCCTGTATGACACATGTCTTATCTGGGAGGTGGGACCTACGGTTAGTTAAAGAGGTGGTCAGCTAAACCATGATAAAGTTAAATTAAATGTAGCACTCGATGCTTTTCCTGATGAAGAAGATGCATGGAAGATAGTCTTTGAGGCATTGCACTTAACTACCATGTGTCCTTAACAAGTTTTTGGGACCTGTAGTTACAAAGCTGAAGGTAAAGTTAATGTGAAGTTAAGTTAGTTTTGATCTAATAGTGGCCATGAAACTTTAAGAAGAAGATGATTGTCATCTAGTGTTTAAGGCATTGCGCATGTGTAACACATAGACAGATGATGGGACCCGACCAAAAATAAAGAAGGTTAAAAGGTTTTCAGTTATAAAAAGATCTAAGGGTCAGCGCAAAGCCTTTAAGCATAGATTTGAAAAGATTAACCATCAAGACATTTCTCTTAATTTAAATGTATCATAGCTAAGATAATGGGCCATAGGTTTTAAACTAAGGTAAAGGCATTGTAAGTTGATTCTAATCTGATGGTTGGTGCAAAGCCTCAAGGAAAAGGCGATGGAAAGATAGTCTTCAAGGCATTGTGCCCAATGGACATGTGTCCAAGTGGATTGTAATCTTTGACAACTGTTGGTAGTTGCATGATTTAATAAGAGGTTGTTGAGATCTATGAACCTATTTTAAAATAGGTTTCTCTATAAAAGTAAATTCATTGAGTCATTGGGTCACAAAACTTCAAATGATGCAAAAGTAATGGTGTAACGTGTGGCCATCTCAATTGAAATTTAATGCTAGATATTGATGGGATTGACTATAAGATTGTCTACTTGTGTTTTCAAATTCCATAATTGTTGAAGTGTTTGAAGCAAAGCCGAGTTGCAGTTTTTTCTATCCATTTCCAACTTTTACAGAATGGGTAAGTTACTCTGTTACTCCATTCAGAAGCATTCTAAATTTAAACTATAATAGGGTTTTGGGTATTGTGAAGTAAATTGAATTTTTGTGAAAAATTGAGTTTTGTCTAATTGAGAAACCCTAATTAAGAGATTGCACCCATAAGAGAAATCACTAGAAAAATATACTATCAAGAAATAAATGTCAGTGAGGATCTGTTAGAGCAACTAGTTAAGTCCACAAATGAATCAACCAAAATTAAAGAAATGGTACCAAAATTTACTCATTTAAAAATTGGGGAGGGTTTGTATGACAAGGGTAGATGGGCTAGAGATGCACACATTGGCATGAGTGGATTAGCATTGTTCAAAGTGTCTTTTAAGCGAAGAGATGCTTTTGCACCCAAAAACAACATATGGAAGTTTGATGTGGGAAAATTAATAGTCCCAGGAGTCTTCATGGACATTGATCTGTTAATCCAAATAGCATAAAGATATGATATTGTGGCTAGGGTTTTCAGAGACATAAATGGAAATGTGTTGATTAAAATTACAACTGAAGAATTGAGAGAAATTTTCCAATTAAATGAACCCTCTATTCAATTAGAAAAAAAGGATTTTGATCAATTCAAGGAGGTGTACAAGGCCTAGAGAAATTACCTTAGAAATGGACCTTTGAGAGAATTATTGAAAAATATCGAAGGTCCGATTGTGGCAGGAGCTAATACACCAGAACCTATCAAATTGGATTATTTCAACATGAAAGCTAGAGGTGTATACAATGCTTTATGCCAAATATTATGAGATGATGAAGAAAGTGAGATGCCCATTCATTTTATGTTCATGATGGTGCAGATTCTCCATTCACATTTGGCCATTATTTTTTATTTTTCCTCTTATGTTTCTGATTTGATACACAATGGTTTGATAGGCATTAAAAATGCAAAGGTATCTCAACCATTTGGCTGGTATTCCATGATTATGCATATGTTCCTATTCAAAGGTGTAGATTATTTTGATATAGAAATAGATTTTATGAGAGTCAAGGATAATGAAGAGATGAATGTCCAACCATGGAGCACAAATTTATCAGGAGACATGAAAGAAGCTAGTTACATAACTTTTGACAGATTTTTTTCTTCTAGGATTAGAGCCTTATTGTTTGATGAAAATACTAGGATCCCCAAAGCCTTATTAAATCTCTTAAGACCAAAGAAATATGCTCAAAGCATCAATATTGTGAATAATTAGGGTGATGTAATTTTGTACCCTATTTCAACAATTTTCAAAGTCTATGGTTTTAGAGGTACCCCATATGTGCTTCCATATCAAGTCCCTCTTAAAATGGGCATTGTAGAGATTATCAAAAAAATTGGTGGAGTGCACGAGCATTCTTTAATAGGAAAGAGAAAAGGAACCATTTTTCCTACTATCACAAGTGTACATTAGTTTATTATTAGTTAAGGAGGTTGGGTACATTTGCACAAATTCTTTCAACCTTACCATTTGACAACCTCAGTAATAAGATGTGTTGATCCCGAGCGATTCATAAGTGACATGTTTAGAAACAGGATAAGGTGTATAGCATTAGATCACCAATTCAATTTTCCTGAGGATGTTATTAGAAATGAATTTGATTTAAAAGAGAAGGAAATCAAGAAAGAAAAGTGTTTAGTTTACAAGAAAACCCTATATTTTGCTCATCATTTTGATAAAGATGTGATCCTTTAAAAGTGTTCATTCCTTGGGAAAACAAAATAGATTCATTAGTAACACTTTTTGAGGATATTATGAAATATCTAAACTAGAAGAAAGAAATGGTCATGAAGGAAAAAATAGAAAAGGCCAAGGCAATCTTGAGCAAATCTATACCTACTAGGAGTATCCCACTAGACAAGTATGTCTTACAGTAGAAGAAAGGGTACAACAGGGTATTGCCAAGAGGAGAGGAAGCTTCTACCTCAAGAGGGAAAATACCAATGGAATTGGATGCAAAATCATTACCATCCCCTAAGAGGCAAATAACAGAGGAAGAAGGACAAAAATTAGAGAATCTCTACTCCTCTTCCCAATCTCCTTTACATATGGATGAACAAACAGTAGCTGAGCAATTGCTACAGATGGGAGGTGCAGGGAAAGTCTTTGTGAAACCTTAGGAAATGCAAGAGGGGATGATAGAGGCCCAAAAATATGTAGAGATTAAAAATTATAAAATTTGTTGGGAAGGAACTAGACCCCACAAAAAAATAGGCCAGTGATGAGTTTCTATCAGATGACAAATTTGTGAAGGTTAGGGCATTTTTCCAATTCTTATGCAGGACTCATATTGAAGAGTTTAAGGAAAAGTGTCATAAAAGACAAGAGAACTAGCCTACTAGAGACAAAAATGAAATTGAGGCTGAGGTAAAACAAGAAGTGCTAGCTAAGTTTTAGAAGATCACTCCTAAAGAAGGAAGAGATCTAGTCAATAAAGAAGGAGTCCACATTCGGCCAGAATGGGACATTGCTGATGCTTTAGTTTTTGATGTTGTCGGGAAGGAAACTAAAACCATGCATACAACTGAGGAAGAAGCTCAACAAGCCATCAAGGGAGTCAAATTCAATGAAGATCATGCTACACTAGTAATATGGTCATTAAAGAGAAAAGAAGAATAGAAAAGAAATGAAACTGAGCAAGTTGATTATGTAGGTAGTTTGATGGTAAGAAGGGTCACAGAAACCATAGGAGTGGAAGCATCAGGCATAACATAAAAATCTACAAAATTTAGTTTCAAGGTAGAAGAGAAATAGGCTGAAGAAATTAAAGGAATGAGGTGATCTATAAACTAGGATTTACAAGTTTATAAATTAATCCAAAATACAAATTTAATTCCCTGATCCAGGCAGTAATTGTGTGGCTATGTGTTTTAAAATCGTTGAAATTATAAGAGTTATGCTTTAAACACAAAAATTTAACTTTGTTTAATTACATAAAAGGTACATTAGTTGTAAGAAAATAAGAGAACACAAAGAAAAATGAAAGAGAGATAGAAAAGAAGATGCAAACACTTGATAATGGAGTTCGTCTGATTAGGACTATGTCTTTGGGCCCGCTTCTGAATTTGGGGACCGCTTTATTAAATTTGCCAAGAAGAATTTCCTTGTTACAAATTCCAAGTTCCAAGCCTTTACAATCTCTTCCTTTTTTTTACAATTTTTGGTGTAAAATAACACATCATAAATTCTCACAAAAGAATTAAAAAATTCTCTCCTAAAAATCTCTCACAATAATTTCCCCTCCAATACTCATTCCCAAGGTCTAATTCCTCCTTCTAAGGAAAATAATTCCCCTTTTATACATCATTTTTACTTATTATGGTTCTAACCATAATGTTTACCAAAAATATACCAAATCTCTTGTTACATGGAATTTATAGCCTTTACCAATTTAAAATTTAACCCCATTTCACAAATAGGGGTTACTTTTAACAATAATCTTTGTTTTAAATAAAACTGGCGGCTACAATCTGTTTAAATAAAACATACTGCCAACTAAATTTTAAATTAGTAAATGGTGCATTGGTAGGGAGAGATTTTAGGATAGAAGTGGTTGGAATTTCAAACCTCACAACCTCCATTTTAAGACATTAGCATGCGATTTTAAGATAATAAAAGAAGTATTGCCAAAAACATATCACAATAATTGCAGATGGTGTAGGGGAAAGGACCCAATAATCGATATACCCCCCAATAGCCATGATAGAGACCCAATAAACATGATAGGGGTTTGTCATAGAGACACCCCAATAACCAACTTCAAAATGGTCATTTCCTACACACACAAAAACCCAATAAGTGTTAGTAACACACCCAATAGCCATGCACCACAACACTATTAACTAGACACTACCAGTGCATAGTTATTGGTACAATTTTGTTTCTATTGCACATCAACTTGCACCAAAAAGGTTACATCATTATTAACATTGAAACATGTTTTCTTACATTTACAAAAACAATGGATTCATCTTACAACATATATATATATCATAATAAAGTGCAAATCATGTTCTATTTGTGTACATACATGCACGACTATTGGTACATAACATCTTCAATCGACTACGTACATGCATGACTATTGGTTCATACTAGTTTGAATCAATTACATAAATGCACACCTATTGGTGCACAAAAAATTTAAATACATGATACATTGTTTTATTATGGCTCTCATCTGCACATTCACCCAAACAGGTATGACATATTTAGGCAATTATTTGATCATCAATTTGTACCTACATAGACAGATAATGGTGTAAGGCTCACCAATAGAGCAAAAATAAAGAACAAAAACCAATTTTATAAATATAAATTGTAAGTCCAATTTCTACTTCAATTATAAAATGTAGATTGTATTCAAATTTGTACTTCTCAATCCACCAAATGAAATACCAAATTTAAAAAACCAAATTATAATCCAAATTTCTACAAGAGTATAAAAATGTAAATTATTATTCAAATTATGCACTTCTTCAATCCGCCAAATGAAATGCCAAATTTATAAATGCAAATAATAATTTAAATTTGTACAAGAATATAATAATGCAAATTATTATTCAAATTATGCACTTCTTCAATCCATCGAATGAAATACCAAATTAAAAATGCAACTTATGATTTAAATTTCTACTTGAATTTAAAAAATGCAGTGAATGAAAAATAGAAAAATGCAACTTGTCAATCAAATTTCTACTTGAATTAAAAAAAGAAAAATTAATATTCAAATATATACTTCTTCCATCCACCGTATGAATGCAAATTCTTGTGCTTTTATGCATGAAATGACCAATGTATTCCCACCACTATTTAAATTTCAAACACCGACCAAAAATTAAATGACAATTTTCATATAAGAGTGAGGAAGTGCACGTGATTCAGCATTCCCTGTTTGAGAGCTGCATTATTCTCTGCACTCAGAGCTATTTTATTCTATTCTCTTTCCAATTTAAGGTTGGTACCAAATATTTCATATTTCTATAAATTATTCTCTTCTCTCTTCTTTTAACTATTTTATTGTTTGTTTGTTTAATGCTTCTACACATGCTTTGCAATGTCTTTTAAAATTCTTGACAACATTGTTCATTATAGGCTTATAAATGTTCATTACAAGCTTCTGAATTAAAATTCATAACCATGTAATGAACTATGGTGAACATTGTCATTTTAATCATGAGAAGATGTTGTATTTATTTTTAATATAGTGTATTTGTAGTTTGAATCATTTGGATGACTTATTTCTAGGGCTTAATCAATTCTCTGTTAAATATTTTGAGTATAATAATTTATGGGTGTTAGAGGGTTTCTGTCTATTCTCTTCTAATGCGTGTGAATAACTTTTTGTCATGAATTCCTTGTGGTGATTTCCATAGTTCATTAGAGGCTTATGAATGCTACATTATCCATTATAATTATTGCAATATATGTGATAGCAATAGGGAACTTAGATCCATTTAATCACACACACACACACACACACACACATGTGTGTGTGTGTGTGTGTGTGTATAATTTGTTTTTCATGATTTCCTTGCAGTGCACAACTTGTTTTCATGAATGTTTATGGGTGATTATATAATTCTCACTCTAGCACTTTAATTGTTTGTGTCAACATCTTATTATAACCTAACGATGACCCCATTTACCCTCAGCTGACCCCACAATAAATCACATTGAAACCTCTACTATCTAAGCGGTGCCACATAACTGACATTGGGTTACCCATTCAGTGCCCATTGATAACCCTAAAACTATGCCATTTTGCCTCCTTGTTTTCTCTCTGCACCTCTTACCTGCTTCATGTGATGCTCCAATCACAAGTAATAAGTAACCATAGAACCATGTATACTGTGAATAAGTAGTCAGGCTATCATATTGGTATCATTGAACTATTTGAGGCACATAGTTGGACTGTATGCATTTTCCTTCATTTCATCTATTGAACAATGACTGTATGCATTTGTGTTATATCCATCTCCCACTTTAAATAAAAATTGTTATTGTATTCTCTTGGACTTCATACTTTCATGTACATACAAATGTAATTATTGCTATGTGTGACAAAACAAGGGAACATTATTGATTTAATCATGAGAAGATGTTATATTATTGCAATATATGTGATATAAATAGGGAACATTGTCAATTTGATCATGAGAATATGTTGTATTTTTGCAATATATGTGATAGAAATAGGGAAAATTGTCAAATTAATCGTGAGAATATGTTGTATTATTGACTCTTCTCTGCTTCATGTGATGTTGCAATCACAAGTAACAATGATTTCACGAGTTGGTTATTGTTCAATGTGTGTGCATAACTGGACAATCATTTCTATTATATCCATCTCCCATTTTAAACAAAAATGTTATAGTATTTACTTGCACTTCATACTTGCATGTAAATGCACACTAACATACATACATACACACACACACACACTTACATGTGCACATTTATGTATTCATGTGCACACATACAACATATACATATATATGTGAGTGTAGACTTACATTTAGTAAATTTTGCAAACAAAATATGATCGTAACATGTTCTCCTTTTTTTGAATAAGTAATCCCAGGTACATTGTCATTGGTTTCATAGCAGACAAG
The DNA here is from genome assembly GCA_018584345.1 of Thuja plicata. Taxonomy (NCBI): domain Eukaryota; kingdom Viridiplantae; phylum Streptophyta; class Pinopsida; order Cupressales; family Cupressaceae; genus Thuja; species Thuja plicata. Next base: position 756,507 of record MU225785.1, read on the forward strand.
CATGTCAAGAAAGAGAAAGTCAAGGACAGTGATCAGTGGTAGAACAACTGATTCTATTGCTCTAGGTGTGCATTTAATAGAACAAATGGATGCAAATCAAGAATCTATTGCACAAAAAGATTATGTTGCAGATTGCATGGAAGGAAAGATAGAAACAAGGATAGTTAAGAGGGGTAGAATAACTATAATAGTTTCTCCAGGTGTGCACTACATAGAAAAAGTTGAAGTACATCAATAATCTATTGATGTTCCTCCTGGAAATATACAGGTGGATGCAACATCAGGAAGTAGAGTGGAGGCTAACACAAGTAACATTGTCCATCTACCCCAATTATCAAAGTGGACACAAGAGAGCATGGATTCTGATGTTACAAGCATATAAAATGGTGAGATTTCAATCAGGGGTGCAAAAAAGAAGTGGCACATATCTACTTCCAGCTTGCAGGCATGACTAATGGGAACAACAGTTACCAAGCGTAAGGGCCCAAAAATAGTCCTCACTATTGAAGTGGAGGAAGAAGTTGTGGAATGGTGAAATTACATGGTAGATATGGGGAAAGGGTTGGAAGTTAGGCACTTGCATTTGAATATTTCCCAGAATACTACAGGAAGGGTTACCCTTTCACGGATGGAATGTAGAGTAGATCATGGTGGCATAGTTTTAGAAACTGCCATAAGGAATTTTCAATCAGAACAAAAGAAGGTCTCATATAGATAGGGATATAATGGTTCTCCCTAGTGTCATATCATATTTCTATGACAACTTAGAATGCGTATACAACCTTAAAAATTATGGGTCTAGAAAAAATTGGAACTACGATGAAACAGGTGTGCAAGCTGGAAGGAACTGTGGTATGTGAGTAATTGCATGTAGGGGAACAAGATATGTCCCATGTCTAATATCCAAAAGTATAGAGTGGATCACTTTCCTATCCTGTGTGAGTGCTCCTGGTTTGAGCATACTTGAATTTTACATGTTCAAAGCAAAGAGGCATATTAAAAATTACATTGTCAATTGTGAACCGGGGCATGCATGGAAATATAGGAACACACATGGATGAAAAAGGAAATGTTTCTGAATTGGTTGGAAAAATTTTCAAGAAACATCCCTGGTGGAGTGTCCCCCTCAAATAGGGTGCTTCTTATATTTGATGGTCACAGCAGTCATGTGGCGTTTAAGACTATTGAGCAAACAAGATGTCTAGGAATAGACCTTCTTACACTTCCTGCATATACCGGCCATAGGTGTCAACCATTTGATGTGAGTGTGTTTTCACCTTTCAAAACATAATTCAAACAACATAGGAACCTATGGTTGGTCAATAACCCTCAATTATAAATTGGTTGCGAAGAGTTGGCAACTTTGGCCAGCAAAGCATTCAAGCTGGCATTGACTCCCGCTAATATAATTAGTGGGTTTCATAGGAAATGCATATGGCCTTTGAATAGGGATGCATTGGTGCATGATATGAGGCCAAGTGAGGGTTTTTTTGTAGACAAGGATGAGGCTACAACATATTCAGATCAAGAACACCATGAAGACACAGTATATGTGGATGCAGAGGCAATCATGGTTCAAGAATTTATGCAATTGAATGGCTATGGTGAAGAACAAATAGATAATTTTGTTGCATGGTACAATGACCACAATCAAAGGGAACCACAAAATTTAGTTGGCCAAGCACACCCAACCAACCAAGAGCACCCATTGAGCCATGAGTAGAAAACCAAAAATGGTGGAGAGAGTGTTGTACAAGGGTTGAGCTTACCATCTCTAGCTACAGTACCTGATTGGTTACATGAGGCATCCACCAATATTGGTCAACCAATTAAATGTTTTGAGGAGGATGTTTCCCTCTCATTTCCATCACCACCCCATGTTGACCTGGTAGACTTGATTCACTACTTCACAAATGAATCAAATTGGGATGAGTTGGATACTCAAAACTGTGAGGATGTACTAGAAGTAAGTGACCATGATGGTGACACTGACTTTGTGCAATGTATGATAGATCCCAGAAACACTGACCAACCAAATAATGCTACTAGAAAATTCCTCATCTTACTAGTGCAAAGGATGCAACAAAGTACATGTGGTGCACACTCAGGGGTGCTTCATCTAAGAAAAAAGTCATAGGTACTCACATCTGATGACTATGTTGGACAAATGGAAGAGAAAGAAAGGATTAAGAAGTGAATGGAGGAGAACACATAACAAAAGAAGGACCATATAAGGGAAAGGAAATTAGAAAGAGAGGAAAACATGGTATAAACTAAAATTCTGAGGGCAGAGAGAGTTCAACAAAGATTGAGAGACGCTATAGAGAAAGAAAAACATGTAAACAAGAAGGCATGTCAAAATGAAGAGTTGAGGAAAGAAAGATAAGAGAACCAAAAAATGCCTAAAAGACGTAGATCCAACAAGGGAAATACATCTTCCCAATGCACAATCATTACAGTCAATGCTTCTACTAAAGATACAGTCGTTACGCCTGAAACAATCACAATTAGCACTCCTAGCACACCTCTTCCATCTCAACACCCTATACTTCTTGAAATGTACAATGCACTAGCCCCGACATAAGAAACCATTAATGCACAGGAATTGCAAGAACCTCAATCCTCCTCATAAGGGTCAACCAATGGTGACCAAAGAAATGCAATACTAGCCCAACTAGTAAATAAAATTAAGAACACACTGACTCATACAACAACTCCTAGTAGTGGAGAGAGTGTTGGAACTCAAAGAGTCAGTCCTATTCCTTTTCCCAGTTTTATGGAAAAATAATGTAGCTCATTTTGGATGTGGCTTCCTTGTGCCTCTGCTAGATTTAAATTCAATCAAGTAAAATGGGTGTGGCAGCCATTTTTTGGGGTCTGATATCGAATGTAATTTTTTGCGAAGTTATGGGTTTAATGTTTTGAAGCAATGAATGACAAATATAAATACATACATTCATTGTTCAGTGGAATTAAATGTGCAATTTTTAATGCATACAGTCATTTTTTTCTATTGAATGCATGAATACTTATTCACAATATACATTACAGCCCAAGACAATGATAAACCAGTTATGCACACGCATTGAACAATACTTTGAATAAGTAGTCATGCTGTCATATGTAAAATGTACCAATACATATGACAACATGACTACCAATTCAATTAATATAATGAATGTACCAATTGAGTACAAGACAATGATAAACCACAACATGAAACAATATTAAGTAATTGAATTGTTAAAAGTATCCTAAATTTTAACATGAAACTAAATTAAGTAATGAACCTTCAAATAGAGTCAAATGTCTAAGTATAACCTGAATATAAATAATCAAATGAACATGACTTCATAATGCATACATTCAATTATGTTGGCAACTACCAATTCAATTACTATAATGAACCTAGTAAATCCATAAAAGATAATGATAAACTACAACATGAAACAATATTATTAAGTAATTGAATTACTAAAATGAGTGTAAATTTTAACATGAAACTAAATTAAGTAATGAACCTTTAAATGTATAAATGTGAAAAATAAAAAGCAATAAACAATCAAATTAAGAAAAGAAAAAAAGCACTCCATGGTTTCATAACCTTAGTAAATTCAAAAAGACTTTACCTATTTGCAGTCGTTTCGATGTTCTATCTCTTCACTTGTCAACCAAGGATACATGGAAGGGTCTAATTAATAATACATGTATATAATAATAGGAAAGAAAACTATGTAATGCCATAAAATTAACTATTCCCAATTGAAATTGGTGTGTTGATAAACATATTTTAATAACAATTAAGTGAGAGTGTTGTCAAACTCTACCACATGACCTTTATCCATCACCCGATGTTGTCCAAGTTTTCTCCTAGTAGTAGACCTACAAAAATTTGTAACAACTGGTGGAAGTAACTTATTCACAAAAATTATCATTTAATTAATGCATGCACAACGTAGAAAACCTAATTAAAGTCCCACATAATTAAATCAAATATTTTTATTTTCAAGTTTGATCAACACTACCCCTTCAAATATCACATGATTAAACATCACATATACTGAAATCTGTGAAATTATTGCAATATATCTAACATTTTTAAATTAGTGCAAAATATGTCACCGAAATAGGGAACATTGTGAATTTATTTCAATACATATAACATTGTTAAATTAGTGCAAAAAATGTCACAAAAATAGGGAACATTGTTAATTTTTGCAATATATATATATATATAAATATATAAATATATATATAAATATATATATATATATATATATATATAT